>JAVTVY010057209.1:0-30230 GCA_036873755.1 Hanleya hanleyi | reverse complement strand
TAGGCGATTCATATTCACACAACAAATCGATTTTGTTTTTTCAGTATTATTTCAGTAGCTGAATACATGCGTCTAGTTCGTCATTCAATATTAAGCCGTCGACATTTAAAGAATTTCTGCGTCCATAATTGAACGACCTAATTTATATAATATCATTAGCACCAAATTAAAAACAACAAATAAATCATAATATACATAATAGGCTAGTTTCCTGCAAGATAGTTTCCTCTCCTCCCTTCCTTGCACGTTACAACATGCAATAAGAGAGTTTCCTGCAAGAGAGAAGCGGTCAATAATTTTGAATGATGCCGGCAAGACATCAAGATGTTCCAAAGATATCAAATCCGTGTCGCTGATCAGCATTCTTAATTCATATGATTTTCGTTGTAAAGTCGTAAGGAAGAGTATGATGTCACACATTGATAGTAGATGCTCATATGAACATCATGACGGTCTTGAAATACGTGGGTTCAGACGGTCCCTATCCCGGATTAGGCGGAATTAGACAGAAGTTACGAAACGTAACGCCATAGAGCTTGCACTCTACGCTCTATTATATATCAGCATGTGACATGTATCGCCAAATTTTAGAAACTTTGAGTGGAGGCGGTTGGTGGTAGAACGCTTGGCTACTGGTTGTTATGGTAACCATATTTCTGAAACTATTGGTAACCAAGACCTGAAAATGACATCCAAATACCGCTGAACACAATATTGATGGAATACAGACCAATAAGAATCTTTAGTATCATGGAGAAGGTATTGCATTATTTGTCCTCCAAATTAGGTTTAGATCACGGCATGTCCGCATCAATGTTCATTGTCATACCAAATTTGTACTAAACCCAAAACCGTTAAAACGCATTAAGCAAGCGTCAGATCCGACATTCAATATTCAGCTGTCTCCGCGTCAATAATCGAAAGACCTATTTCGTATGACAGTTAGCACCAATCGAGAACTATTCAGAATATGCTTATGAAATAACCGCCAAAATATTCAGAATGATCAAGGCAAGCACATCAATCTTCCAGAAATTTTGAATTCAACTACAAATATAAATCTTTGTTAGCTGTTTGATTGTCCACAAATACGAAGGCTTAATTTCAAAACGTTGATTCGAGAAAGCAAGACGTTTATCAAGTCATTTTGCTCATCAAAGCAACATTGGAAGAAACGGTATGGAGCACATTTGGAAGCTATATTAATATATGCATAATAAACGTGCGTCGGATATTAGCATTCACCAAAGATATAACGTCCAAACATGGTCTAACTAAGAAATAAAACATTATTTATAAAAGCTGCTCCAACTAACCTCGTTGTAATACATTCACATTCATTCACCAAGGTGGTCGAATTTCATTAGGTACAATTTAAAATAGCAAACACAAGGGTGTGGGAGAGGGAGGGCTAGAAATATAAATTTGAATAGAATGTTAGCGGCCGAGATTCAGAATATCAATGGAATCACTCTTGAGCCTTCGATATATTTTGAAGGAATGCAGTTATAATATCGACTGGTGGGTTCAAGTGTTGTATTGTCAGTAATCCGTCATATTCCCCACCACTATGGCACTTTATTCTTAACTCACTACCGTAGAGAAAATTCGCCTTCGTCCTATTAATCAAACAGTCACCATTATAATTCAGATGTAGACACACATCTCTTCAGAACCCGACACAATCTACTATTTCGAATGATCCATCAAAGTTTGAACAATTTCTCGGCATTTGATCGAACTTCATATAATGTATGATATCGAACATATGATGGATGATGAAACATCATATTTTGACCTATTATTTACAGAAAGGGGGAAAAATCCCTCTCGTGTCGACTATTACAATGTTGACATGATGAACTGCGGATTCTGGATAGCAATATTCCAGAAGGACCTGCATACGGCCTGTATATATGTCGTCTCAATTACAAGCGTCTGGTCCGTCATTCATAATTCAGCCGTTATCCATTAAAGAATATCCGCGTCCATAATCCAAAGACCTATTCCATATAACAGACAAGCAAAGTATACATAAACATAGGTTATAGTTTCCTGCAAGAGAGAAGCGTTGAACAGTTTTCAGTGATGCCGGCAAGACATCATGATGTTCCAAAAATATAACATCCATATCGCTGATCAGTATTCTTAATCCATATGATATTCGTTGTAAAGTCGTTGTAATGTCGTCAACTAGAGAATGATGTATCTGTCACGCTTTGATTGTGCCTGTTCATATGAGCACCATGAGGATCTTGAAGTACATACGTTCATACGGCCCTAGCCCCGGGTTAAGCGGAATTAGACACAAGTTACGAAACGTAACGCCATAGATGTGCGCTCGTAGTATGCGATCAGCATGCGATATTTATCGCGAAGTTTGAGAAACTTTGAGTGGAGGCGCTTTGTGGTATAGCCCTGTTTTATAAGTTTCTGCAACAATGGTTTGTGACGTTGATTAAAATCGTCACATTTAACACAGGATCTAGCAAATGCCACTAGGCGAGATATGTATACGCCATACGCAGGTTCCACTTTCCAGGAAGGGATAGTTTACGATGTCGAAATTGTAATCATCCCGTTTGTCATAAAGTCGACGAGAGCGAAGGCCCGCTTCATTCTATAGAGATATAGGTCTAAATATGATGTGTCGGTAAGGATATCTGTAGTTTCCTTGAAATCCAGTGAAGGTGAATATATATTCTTCACTGTGTCATTTATATAGCCATTATCCCGTGACAAATGTAGCTTATAAGATCTCTGGTGATACGTTACGTAACTTGTCTTAATCCGCTTAAATTGGAAATAGAGGCCGTTTGAAGTCCTGTATTTTACATCGCCATTGTATTTACTTGAACACTCACGAGCCAAGCGTGACTGGGGTACATTATTCTTTAGGGAAATTTGAAATCATCAGGTGTTCTGTTTAATTTGTTATCTTATCCATGTTTGGGAACAATTCTGTCAGATTCACGATCAAAATATTCTTACCACCATTGTAATTTTCCCTTACTTGTTATCGGTATAGGGTGGAATTATTCTGGTCACCCTTTCTCTCGCTTTTCACCCTCATGTACAAATCTCTTCCCCCATATGGTAGCAGAATGCCAATGACATCATGCAATGTTCTCGCGACATCCAGTTTGTGGAGTACAATTTGCGGAATGAAATTAATGTTAGTATGAACAAGAATACAATAAAAGTGAACCTCTTCATTGGGTAAAAGATTATAATATTTTGTTGCAATTCCTCATCAAACTTCAAGGAATGTCATTAAATATTGCGGTTATGATTCGCTTGTAAGAGAAATATGGTTGATACAAACCCCAAATTATTTATGAACATTCCTAACTTTATGGGGATATTTGACACACCAATTCGAATTGTCTTGTCGACATCTTCGCAAACCAACAAGATTAAATCACCACTAC
Organism: Hanleya hanleyi; assembly: GCA_036873755.1. Lineage (NCBI taxonomy): Eukaryota > Metazoa > Mollusca > Polyplacophora > Lepidopleurida > Hanleyidae > Hanleya > Hanleya hanleyi. Next base: position 26,799 of record JAVTVY010057209.1, on the reverse strand, counting down.
CAAAATTTTGTTTTATGAATCTGAATATCCCCACAGTAATAGTAATAATAGAAATATATATACATATTCGTTCATGTTTTTTCACTAACACATCCATTTTAGATACAGACAGACTATGGATATACAGTTCCTTATATCTCATTCCAACATAATAATCCATCACCACCGAGCTTTGTTTTATGCTTTTAGTGTACAGTACCGGACATCTCTCTGTGTATTATGCTGAAGTCATCATTGCTAACATTATTAATCAACTATCTATGATATGAATCCAATACAAGGAAATTGGCTTGCTTGATATGATCCCAACCCGGGCCAATATGAGGAAGGCGGGCCAATACGGAAAAGCCGGTCCAATACGGGAAAACAGGGCCAATATGGCCTGGGCCAATATGACTTTCAACATGGCGACGCTGAGGATGAACGATCCTCGATTCGCGATCTTCTCCGAATGATGTCACTGATTTCTCTGACTTTGAACGGATATTCAATGGCTTCTGTGATAATATTTGATAGAGCTATACGTGCCGATACACAAACCTTGAAATCAAGTGAGGTGAGTCATGCTGAAATAGACTAGTGACGCGTGCGCGACATCGACGTGCCAAGCACAAGCAGACGAAAAAACAGCGATCCAACACAGTAGGGCACTGATGAACGAAGCGATGACTACAGTGATATTTTACGACAGAAGATGTCAGACTTGCAGCTAGAAGAGTTATTCACATATGGATAGAACCGATAGAAATTATACGGACGAAACACCTGTAAAATGGTGTTGAAATCTAGGGTATCCATAGCATGATACGTCTTCGATCCTCAAATCGGGACCAAATTTGCACCAGATTATAAGGTTGTATTTTGCTTCATCGTTCTCATCAAATAAAATGAGTATTTCATCTGCTTTTATCTTTTTGACTCCGTTTCATACGTTGAAGATCCCCGCCCAGGTTAAAGATGATCGGCCTATTCACCGTCTCGACGATAGCCGTCGTTTCCGATAGCGTTACTGTAGAGGGGATCGACTTACCGACGATAATGGCACTTCAAAAGCACATAATAATAATCGTAGGAAATAGGCATATTGTGAAATAGGAAATACATTCCGATTAGGGGGGAGTCGCTGTACTAAAATATTCCTTGATGCATGTAATATAGTCGATGAAAAAGATTTGTAGGCGAGTTAATTAATAAAAATGTCATTAACCAAATGTTTTCATATTGGCCTGGTTATAGGTCCTCGGTCAGCCGTATTGGCCCGAGGCCGCAGGCCGAGGGCCAATACGGCAGACCTCGGACCTATAACAAGGCCAATATGAAAACACTTGGTTAATAACATAATATTATAATTGTACGCTGTCAGTATGTATGAATGTACTCACTCTCAAGACTGTAATATATTCCGCCATCCACAGCTTGTACCCTCTCTACTCAGCGTATGAGTACATTTCTAACCTATACTCTATCTCCTGTTTATAAATGGCATCAGGTATTTCGCACTTACCCGAAGAAAACCTAAGAAGCAGATCTGTATGCAAGAGCACGTGTAAATGATTTTAGTTAGTCTCAACGGTGCCGCATCGTTACGTCTTGTATTAGTGGCAGAGTATACAGTTAATCAAAACGTTACACCATTACATCCCAGAGTCACGCTTGATCCTTGGGATGACCTTTGTGTACAATGTTACATGACTATCCTAATGTGATGTCATATGCGGACTTCCTAACCGAATCCGATTTATGCCCCCACCTCGCCGTCATATCAGTATTACGAAGGCGGTATATGTACCAGTCCTCGTAGTAAACTCAGTTCCAACGGTTTTGCTCGTTGAAGAGATTTCCAACCAGGAAAAATAAGACGATCCCTTACCAATAACTCAAAACCCTCTATTCGCTATGCACGAAAGGTTCTGCTGAGCAATGCTAACGATATACATGTATACACTTAAACTGTAACACCGTCAGGAATTTTTCTTGAAATCGTATTTCCACATAATAACTTAACGTTACCGTCATTCTGTGATGAACAGACAATAACCCTGCTCATATGACGGTAAATCAGGTTTACTCTCACAAACAAATGAATGATAGGGATACATGTTAACTAGATACCATTTGTTTGATCTTACGAAATAACACGAGAACATCCTTTGTAAGCTTTACACTATCCCATATAATCAATCCGACAGTGACACCTCCCAGTACAGACACACCCATATAGCCGAGACTGGCTGCTGATATCCGGTCATCTGCCGAACTCGTGTACTTTCTCTTATAGGCTGATACTGTCGTCTTATCCAAGGTAAGTTCTTCCAGTATTCCAGCAATGAAATCTTCGTTATTCATCAAGGTTGGACAGCGACAGATTATGGTACAGTTATACTCCTCCCTCGGGGATGTAGGACGTGTAGTGGACTTCCTGTTTGTATCGGGCGATGATGAATCACTTGTCATACCAGGATCAACTAAGGTGTTGCTTGAGGCCGTGCTTGTGGAGATTACCATACCTTGAGATGCTGTCGTCTCCAAAGTGCTGGCGGACGTGGTGTCCTGGATTCAGTGGAGATAAGAATAGTGAATAGCTATTTATCGCGTTCTTGGGATTGTACAATCTGAATAAGGGAATTACAATAATAAATTCTCTTTACAAGGCGGTGTGGCGATTTGTAGAAAAGTTGATCAGTAATCATTCAGTAATTGTCCTATTAAAGATGGGGTTCTCCATACTTGTTCTAGAGATTTAGCACGGCGTCGATGAGCATGTGACCGAAATGCACCCCCCCCCCCCACCCCCCTACCAAACTTTCTGCGCTATCTCCGGAACGACAAAAAATAGAGAGCTGAAACTCAGTGACTTTATAGTTTATCATATTGGGGTCATTTTGAGCCTATTTGCTTAACTCTTCGAGCAGAGGACCATGGGCAAATTCAAGATGGCGGCCATGTGGGTTACGAGAAAAGTGATGTTTTTGTCATATTTCTTCATAATTTCTGCTTTTCTGTGACGAAAAGTGGCCAAAAACAATTTTATTTCACATCACCTTAATATTTACTACTTTATCATGCATTTTTTGCGGAGAAATTGCGTAAATAAAAAATTCAGAAAATCCGACCGAAAAATCGACCAAAAATGCCGTTTTTGAAATGCCGTCACTGTGACGTCATCAAAGCGGCCATCTTGGATTTGTTTACATTTTCTGGTAGATCTTGACCCAAGGGTATAGTGTGGTAAGTTTCAACCCCCTAGCTCACGGGGTAAGAAAAATAATTGGGGGGCATTTCGCCCCCCCCCCCCCGCCCCCAGGCCAGGATACGTCCCAAAAAGCCCAGGCCAGATAGGGTTAAACATAACATCAAACTCATGGCGCCTAGTCAAAATAAGTACGGTATTTTCCCCTGATATTCCATGGCAGCACCATGTTGTTCTATACGACAACTTCGTCCTTCAATTCTCAGTTATAGCAATTAGATCCGTTATTGCTATTCAGGCGTCGTCCACAATACTATTTTCGCGTCAATAATGGAAATATTTTCCTGTAACAGTAAACATATTTCTAAAAATAATTTTTAAAAAGCACAAGATCCTTTCGTATAACAGAGAAGCGGTCAACAGCTTTCAATGATGACATCAAGACATGTTCTTTACATAAAATCATCATCGCTGCCCACTGTCCTTCATGCAATTGAAATTACAAGTCATTATCTTGAGTATACAGTATCTCAGATCTCAGTAACGCTTTAATTGTTACTGTTTATTTCAACAGTATGGAATGTTGAAACACTTAACCTTCAAAGAAATTTGGGTGAGCAATCAAGCTCATTAATTTGAAAACGGTCAATCCAACCCCTCCCACCGAGACAGTACCCGTACAGGAGATACAGCAACTTTTTTATTATTCGTCAGTTTCCACAGAACCCATTTCCCATGTCGTTCTCACAATCCATTTGGTGGTGCTCATGAAAACGGTCATATATCCAAGCCCATAGAAAATGCTTTATAATATTATAAGTAAGGTTTCGGATGATCCGTTTGCCCACAAATACGTATAAGTACAATTACAAGCGTCTAGTCCGTCATTCATAATCCAGCCGTCGTCCATTAGAGAATATCCGCGTCCATAATCCAAAGACCTATTCCATTTTCCACATAACAGTATTAGCACCAAATTCAAAAAGACAATCATAGTATACAAAATCATAGGCTTGTTTCCTGCAAGAGAGTAGCGGTCAACAGTTTTCAATGATGCCGGCAAGACATCATGATGTTCCAAAAATATCAAATCCGTATCGCTGATCAGTATTCTTAATCCATAATATTCGTTATAGTGTCGTCATCTAAAAAAAAGGATGTATCTCAGTCACGCTTTGATTGTGACTGTTCATATGAGTACCATGAGGATCTTGAAGTACATGGGTTCATACGGCCCCTAGCCCCGGGTTAAGCGGAATTAGACACAAGTTACGAAACGTAGCGCCATAGATCTTGCACGCTACGTTCGTATTTGCTATCAGCATGCGATATGTATCGCCAAATTTGAGAAACTTTGAGTGGAGGCGCTTGGTGGAATAGCCCTGTTTTATAAGTTTCTGCAACAATGTTTTGTGACGTTGATTAAAATCATCACATTTAACACAGGATCTAGCAAATGCTACTAAGCGAGAACTGATGTCAGTAAGATATTGGTATAGATATCAGCGGACGTTATATATTAAGCAACTGTATAGTCATAATCCATAACAGAAAAGATGGCGACATTTCAAGACAGCGTTGTCACTTACCGCTTTAATTGAGGTAATCGTTGAATCTCGTTCCAAGGATTGTGTCCCTGTAGTCTCCAGAGTACTGATGGTTGGAGTTTCGTTCGTATCTTGGGTCTATTGAATACATAAAACCGAGTTAATCCGAATATGCTAACAGTATTGTTTAGTGTTTCGAAACAGATAAATAACCAGTTTCTTCTCTATAGCAAAGTTTTCGAGGCGCTTTGAAGGAAAACACGATGACTCCCTGAAATTCGTGCGTCTGTTGAATATCTTTGGAGGTCCCTACAACATGCAAGTTATATACTATTTTATACACAAAGGCTACGGCATGTTAGTAGAAAGCTAGAGCATTCATGTTTACGTGGATTATAGCCCAGCCGTTTGCCCATTTCTATACTGGTGCATGTTGTAGCGGAGATGAGCATACTGGTGTATTTGTTTTGGTTTGAATGAGATGGAAAGGGGAGGGGGGTTGAAGAAGGAGGCAGTGGAAGGGCAAGGGAGTATTAGCTCCCGGCTCGCGCCTCTCGGTCCCGTACTTAGTTATGATCTTTGCCATTTTCACAACCATGTATGTTTATTTATTGGCGTTAGTCTGGAGCTGACATGATATGTGATAATGGTAACTTGTGGATTAGTACAACTCGTCTTTGTCGAATGGTTTTTCTGAATCAACATTTAATCAATTACAGCAAAGTTCATATATATATATATATATATATATATATATATATATATATATATATATATATATATATATATATATATATATATATATATATATATATATATATATATATACTATCATATAATTGGTGTTTGTAAACTTCCTTATGCTTTTCGTGATTGATCCACTAGCATAACATCGAGGCAGAACAGATTGCCAAATAACTGGAAATTTTCAAATACGAAATTTTGCCACATAGTCGCCCTCTTTATTAGAACATCCGACGTAGACACCACATGACTAACGTGGTGGTTCACCATCCTTCTCAAGTCTAAAATAATCATTTGGGATGATCAATCTGCTCACATCCGTACATTGGCACAATGTGACGAGTGTTGACACCGTAGCTTGGACGCGTCAACAGTAGTATAGTCTCCGTATTTAAAGCCAGGTTTTGCCGGGGGAGGTAACTCTTCCATCCGCCAGGGGGCGCTGTTGTGGCGGTGAATACGAGCTTGGTATGTATGAGGGTCTGGTTGAATGGGGCATGACCTGTGAACATGATAGGACATGTACTGACCTGTCCGTGGGGTTTTTCCACTATGTCGTTCACGTCCGTGTCTCTTCGGTCACCTCCGAAGAGACACGGAGGTCACCGAAGAGACACGGAGATCACCGAAGACACACGGAGGTCACCGAAGACACACGGAGGTCACCGAAGACACACGGAGGTCACCGAGGATGTCACGGAGGTGACCGAAGATGTCACGGAGGTCACCGAAGATGTCACGGAGGTCACCGAAGAGACACGGTCACCGAAGAGACACGGAGGTGACCGAAGATGTCACGGAGGTCACCGAAGAGACACGGAGGTGACCGAAGATGTCACGGAGGTCACCGTAGAGACACGGAGGTGCCCGAAAAGACACGGAGGTCGCCGAAAAGACACGAATGTCACGGAAAAACGTATAAAAGTGGGAATTTTTAGGGCATTGCTGCATTCACTGGCCTATCTCACCTCACCGGGGACCTGGCCAGCCTGAGCCACCCTCACCACAACAGCTAATACCAGTGTAGCCTCAACACCTACCGGACGAGGAGCGATTTGCCTCACCCAGCCTGCCTCACCAGCACCCGTAAGAAATGTTTTATATAAATTTATTTATTTATTTATTTTTGCCCAAAATGCCCACTTTCGCTACTATTCGTACTGATGACGTCACTGATGACGTGAACAGCCCTCAAATCGGGGTCTACATAATGTTTTATATGACTTTTATGAAGCTGGGATACCCCCGTTTCAAAAAAAATATTAATGTTTTATATTTATTTTATGAAGCTGGGATACCCCCCCACCTCCCCCCGTTTCAAAAAAGTATTAATGTTTTATATTTATTTTATGAAGCTGGGATACCTCCTCCCCGTTTCAAAAAAATTATTAATGTTTTATATTTATTTTATGGATATGCCCCCCCCCCGTTTCAAAAAAGTATTAATGTTTATTTTGTGCAAGGTTAGAAGTCCCCCTTTCGGGATTAATTGGTTGGCCGTGAAAACGGCCGGGTTTTTTTAAGAGTAGCCTCTACTCTCCCAACGCCTGTTGGATGTCTTCAGGCAATATGGTCCCTCTTTTGGCGTCCATCGCGTTCCTGTTGGCCCTCTCGAACATGTCCATTAAGTAGGATTCACTAGCCTCTTGAGTCATGACGGCGGAGCTCTGGAATCGCAGATCGATCTTGAAATGTTCGGCAATTTGTTGCACGAGGCGTTGGAATGGGAGCTTCCTTATGAGAAGCTCTGCATTCTTGGTATACCGGCTAATTTCCCGTAGGGCAATGGTTCCAGGCTTGTATCTGTGAGGCTTTATCTCTCCATGGGTAATGGTTCCAGGCTTGTATTTGTGAGGCTTTATCTCTCCGGTGGCTGGGGGGTTCTTCCTGGCAGCGAGCTGTTTTCGGGGAGCTTCCCCTCCGGTGTATCGTCGTGGTATGGGTTTAATGCGTACCATGATGATCAAATCCGTGTTGTGCAACTCTAGCTCAGAATCTCTGGCCTTTATCTCGTAGGCGCGGACCTCAGCGAAATCGTTACCATTTTTTTTTAATTAAAAATCCACAAGACAAAAATGTGTTTCTTGCCGATCTACAAACCAGGCTAATTTTTCAATGCACCAGCGTTGATGTATAAAAAAATGAAAAATAAATCAACTGAGAAGTTTTAGTGTAATCCTAAAATATTCTTAGGGCTCACGTATAGAGAACTGTCATTTTTGCCATTTTCCTTTGTCTGAAAGGGCCACTTTCACCTCATCATGGTGTTAAAAGCTCGGTAAATTTGAAATAAATTCACCAACATCTCTAAAAAAGCTTTAGGATTTCCCCTAAGAAGGTTCTAATGTGATCCTGAAAAATTTACGAAGTTTATGGATGGGGAAGTATGAATTTTTAACTTCCAAACTCGGGGGGTATAATACACGGCTATTTACATGCAGTATATTCACTGCCAACATGGTTGGAAATAGGGGGCGGGGGGGTATTTGTTTACATTTACACCGGAATTTACCTCCAATATTTCTCCTTGTGTACAATCCCGCCAGGATATGAAAATCTACATATTATCTTGAAGTGTGAAGTTTCCAAATGTGTATGATGAACTATCGCACCAATTTTTAAGCTGCAGAAAACGACATATTTCACAACTTTCGGCAGATTTTCAGTACCCGTAACTTATGAAACTGAAAATTTTAAGTCATTAGCGTGTTCCTGCTAACAATGATTTAATGTCAACCATGAGATGTACGAAAATATTTCACATTTTCTTGAACTGATCAGAAATTCACGCTTTACTGTGTCATCAACACCGTTAGACATTTTGGGCTCACACAAATCCGTTCGCCAGGTACAAATAACGCGTGTAGATATAATTTGAGAGCAGCCAACATGAGTTTGTGTGTGATAGAAGGAAGGCTTACGTTTATTTCGCCTACATCCATTGAATTTCACACCGAAATTATCGGTTTTGGCCAAGATACAGCTTCATGACATTGCGGTAGAAACCACCATGTTTATATTTCAGTCATGACGTCATCATTTCGTTCAAATTTACCGGGAACCCCCTTATATGGTTTTAGCAAAATTTACGTAGCCCTGCATCGTATATTATCGTTAGGTTGGCCTGGTTATTTTTTTAGCATGTTTTTTTATCGTGGGATTAGCGCATAATTAAAAAAATAAAAATAAAATTAATCCAAACATACAACTCTGGTTGAATTTAACACCATAGTAAGCAACATTGGCCGTGGCGCAGTAGATAGCACACCAGAAAAAGGTGTTTGCAAGAAAAAAGTATTAAGTTTCACCAGTATTTTATTTTTTTAAAAATTGAATATTTCAATAACAATCGGATTCGTGCGGTTAGGCCAAAACAGTACCAAGTATTGTATTATTGTGTAGAATTCAGTACAAAAATAATACTATTTTTTTTTTTTTTTTTTAATATTATTGTTTTTCCTTAGTATTATTTTTTGTTTGCAAGAAAAAGATATTAAGTTTTACCGGTATTTTATTTTAAAAAAACTGAATATTTCATTAACAATCGGATTCGTGCGGTTAGGCCAAAACAGTACCAAGTATTGTATTATTGTGTAGAATTCAGTACAAAAAAAAAAAAAAAATACTAGACATCGTTGGTACAATGACACGGTATTTAGCCCAAGCGTAACCTCTCGCCGTACACTGAAAATCATAACTGAGTAAATTTAGATAAGTGAGTAAACCTCTTGTCTCTCCAGTAACACACATAAATGTTAACGCCGTGTGTAAATTGACTCCCTTATGGTGCTTGGTGTGTAAGAAAATGTCACTGGGGTACGTCATATTCAAGATAACGATGTGGGGGATTGGGTAACTTTGACATGTTGAGCTGGGATAATTCACCTTGCTGCGCAGAGGATAGTAACAGTAACATGTAGTAGTATAAAAAGCGCATTTCAAACCCTTTTGACCTGGCAACGAAGAGGTGTATTAGTCTTCACATTTTAGTAGTATAAAAAGCGCATGTCGAGCCCTATTGACCTGGCAACGATGAGGTGTATCTTCGCATTTTAGTAGTATAAAAAGCGCGAACCCTATTGACCTTACCCCTCCAAAGAAATACGTTAACAATTCGTCATCAATTCATTGTGTTAAAGTCAAAATCTGCTCTATTACAGGGTATATACGACCAGGATGAGGCGACGTGAACGTTCAAGGTCTCCTCTGAGACGTGACAATACGAGAGGCGAACAAGACTTTCCAGGGGATCCAGCTATGCCTCCCACTGACGCCTTGCCCGAAGACCACCTTGTGAGTGAGATTTATCGGCGCCATTGGAAAACGATCCGACGATGTTTCCACCGCCATCGGCCTATTCAAGATATCTACAATTTTCGACTACAGGACCTCACGTATCTTTCTAACTATGCCGAGAACATTTTTACAGACCAAGTTACAGCTTTCAAGTTGAATATGACATTCGGCTACATCTTACGGCACAAACAGACGGATCAACTGCGGTATGTTTACCCTAGTAATAATACCTATGTGTTTGATCAACCTTTCACCATCACCAATCGTGCGTCACTGGAACCACTCATCGAGCAGATCACTACGTTGGATCCTTTGGAATGGGTCCGGTTGCAACGTCCCAACACGAAATGGACTGTGGAAATGGTCACCAACGTGACATTTTTCGTGACCAAATTGAGAGATCTTCCCATCGGCGCTCCTGTCAATCTTCCGCCTTGGCTGCTCCGTCGAAAAGGACTGTATGCGTTAACGACGGGCAAAAATGGCCCCTACAAAGACCAGAAATGTCTGTTTCGGTGTTTAGCCGTTCATCTGGACGAATGTCATCCCCGGGCTTGTGATAAAAGGGCGAATATCTATTGGAAACAATATTTAGAGGAACAAGACCTGGACGCGCGGCAGTTCCGAGGAGTCCCATTCAAGTATTTGGATGTCGTAGAACGTCAATATCTTTGTGTACCGTTTACTACGGGAGGAGGAGGATACATTTGTGGCTGAATTGGTTCATCGCTCAACGGAACGGTGTGCCTCTACCATGAAAGTCAATGTCTTCGACGACGACGGGGTGAATCATTTTTCCCTGATCTACGATATGAGCCTGTACACCCAGTCCTACAGTTGTGCCCAATGTCATCGGGTGTTTCACCACTCTGGGCTTTTACATCGGCACGAGAAGATTTGTGACCACACTGTGAAACGGAAATTTCCTGGCGGTGTGTACCATAACACGCCCACCATCTTCGAGGAACTGGCTGATGAAGGGATTGTCATACCGGAAGAGCATCGTTATTTTCCATACCGGGCATGTTATGATTTCGAGGCGATTTTGGAACCGATGGAAGCGGCCTCGGCGAAAACACAGTGGACACAGCGCCATATTCCCCTGAGTGTCAGTATTTCGAGCAACGTGCCCGGCTATGACGCTGCGCCCGTCTGTTTCGTGTCCACCGTCGACTCCCATGAGTTGATTACCCGGATGATGGTGTATTTAGAGGAAGTCAGTGCGGCTAGTACAGAATTATTGGTGTCCAAGTTCCAGGACGTATTTCACAGACAGGAGACGGAGATGGAGCATAGTGGGCAGGACATTCAACTGCAGGATGTACCTTTACCTAAGCCGTATGCGAAGAAATTGAAAGCCCGCTTCCTGCAATACCTAGGCCAGTTACCCGTGCTCGGCTTCAACTCGGGTCGATACGATCTCAACATGGTGAAGGAATTTCTCTACCCTTACTTGGCCCAGTCCAATACCATCAAGTCCGTCATCAAAAAGATCAATAACCGCATGGCCCTCACCATTACATCACTCCATTTCCTGGATGTACGCAACTACTTAGCTCCCAATTACAGCTACGATCAGTGGGTGAAGGCCTATGACTGTGCACAATCCAAAGGGAGGTTCCCTTACACGTATATATCGACGCTCGACCGCTTGGAGGAAACACAGTTGCCACCCCGGGACGCTTTCTTTGACGATTTGAAGCAAGTGGAATGTTCGGAAGACACGTACCGGGAACTACAGCAGGCCTGGAACGACCAACATATGCAGACCTTGCGAGATTTCCTGATATGGTATAATAACTTAGATGTGGTTCCTTTCCTCGAAGCGGCCGAGAAAATGGTTCAACTCTTTCGTCGTGAGATGCACGTCGACATATTCAAGGAGTGCTTGAGTTTACCGGGTCTGGCGCTTCGCCATCTCTTTCAAGATTGTCCCACTTACTTCTCGCTGATACAGCAAAAAGACGAGGGCATGTATGATTGTCTAAAACAGAACATCGTCGGCGGGCCCAGTCTTATTTTTCACCGCTACCACGAGAAGGACGTGACCACTCTCCCCGGTGGGAAACCCTGTGCTAAAATCATCGGATTCGATGCCAATGCCCTGTACCTGTGGCCCCTTGCCCAGCCCATGCCCAGCGGTCATTATACGCGCTGGTTGGCGGAAGGTCAGCATTTCACACCGCAACGCACCCCCTACAAACATCTCGCCGACCAGTGGTTGGGCTGGGAAGCCTATCGACGGGGAATTTCTATACGTCATCAGACCAACGCCACAGAGAAGCGGATAGGAGATCGTCGACTCCCCGTCGATGGGTTTGTCCTTGTGGGTAGAACACCGACCGTATTTCTATTTTACGGTTGCTATTGGCACGGCCACGAATGCCGTTTCAGCGCTGGACGCTTCAACGAACGACTTGGAAAATCGGCGCGAGAATTACGGGAAGAAGTGCAGGAGAATGGGGATTACATCAAAGAGATGGGATACCACCTCATCGAAATGTGAGAGTGTGAATTTCACACCCTGTGCCAGGCCCTCCCCCATGTACGCCGTTTCCTTCAAGCGCGCGAGTACCCTCTCAGTCGCCGGCGACTCTTGACCCTGCCACAGCTTTTCGACACCGTTCGTTCCGGAGCCCTGTACGGCTTTGTGGAGTGCGACCTGCATGTTCCCGACACTCTGAAGCCACTCTTTGCCCAGTGCCCACCTATTTTCAAGAACACGCTGGTGGGTCGGGATGACATTGGGGAGACCATGAGCGCCTATGCCGGGGAACATGACGTACTTCAACAACCTCGTCGGATGTTGATTGGGAGTATGTGGGCAGAGAAAATCTTGCTGGGTACCCCGCTACTACAGTGGTACATGAGCCACGGCCTGGAAGTGACGCGCGTGTACCAAGTCTTACAGTACGTACCCAACGCCTGTTTGCGGGGAATGCCGACATCGTGACGTCTGCCCGTCGTCAAGGCGATCAAGATCCGAGTAAGGCCATCATCGGGGAATCCTGGAAACTGACGGGGAATGGCTATTATGGCAAAACGGTGACCAACCAAGACAAGCACGTGAACGTGAATATCTGTACCATCCAACAAGCCCGCAAAAAGGTCAATTCTCCCCTGTTTCGGTCCGTCGAGGTCTTCGATGACGACACGTATGAAATCACTTAGCCAAAAAGACTATCCGTTACAACCTGCCCCTCCAAATTGGATGTATGGTATACCAGGTGGCCAAGCTGAGGATGCTCCAGTTTTTATATGATTTCATGGGTGTGTATTTTAATCCATCAGACTGGCAACTCATGGAGATGGATACAGACTCTGCTTACATGGCCGTGTCTAATGCGGATTGGAAGTCCCTGGTCAAACCCGAGTTACGTGCACAGTATGAGGCGGAACGGGACCAGTGGCTACCTCGACGTGACCATTACCAGTACGACAAGCGGACGCCGGGCCTCTTCAAGTTGGAGTGGAGTGGTGATGCCATGATTGCCCTCTCCTCCAAGACGTATTACTGATACGGTGGAGCGGAAAACAATAAGTTTAGCTGCAAAGGGGTGAACCGGCGCGATCCCAACATCGACAAAGCCTTGTACCTGAACGTGCTCCAATGCCAGGCCAGTGCGAGTGGGACTAACCGAGGTTTCCGAGTGGTGGACCACCAAATGCGGACGTACATCCAGCAACGGGATGCCTTTACTTTCTTTTACCCGAAACGCAAAGTCCTTCCCGATGGCATCAGTACCACTTACCTGGACTTGTGATGACTTTGATGGATACTTAAAACGAGAACTGTAAACTACACATGCTGTGCTCCACACACCTTATACCTACTATATTTTTGTACATAACCATTCTTGTTCAAGGTTTGTTCTTGTTCAATCCTGACATGACTACTGTATAACCATTTTTTGTACCTATTCTATACATTCTTGTTCAAGTTTCTTGTTCACTCGAATCCTACTCTTGACACAGAAGGTGTTTTTTTTGTATATACACCTTTTCTTGTACATATCTACTGTATTCTTGTACATACTTGTATATACATTCTTGTTCAAGTTTTCTTGTTCACGTGAATAAAAAAGTCAAAACGTCACTTGTGTTTTCATGAATTTTATATTGAACATCAATGAACGTCAGAACACCAACGTGAGAACACCTCGGTGAGAACATGTGCTAAAAAAAATTAAGACACCAGAGAAATGGGGCATGAACATTAAAACGAGAGGCAGCCCAGTCGTGCACCAAGTATAGGGAGGTGAGAGATGATGACTTGTGACTAAGATGGTAGCCTGTGACTCGGGAAGAAAGATGGTGCCCTGTGATTGTAGGGAAGTGAGTAAGATGGTGTCCTGTGACTATAGGGAGGTAAGATGGTGACCTGTGACTGTAGAGAGGTAAGATGGTGACCTGTGACTGTAGGGAGGGGAGTAAGATGGTAACCTGTGACTGTAGGGAGGGGAGTAAGTGGTGCCCTGTGATTGTAGGGAAGTGAGTAAGTGGTACCCTGTGACTGTAGAGGGGGGAGTAAGATGGACCTGTGATTGTAGGGAGGTAAGATGGTGCCATGTGGCTATCATTACTATTTGGAGGTAAAACTGAAAGGAGTGGGGACGACTTTAGGGGGTTATAAAACACCTTGTACTTTGTCTTCAACAAATCATATGAGAGAGAAAATTAAATTTAACATCAATATTTCAGCTATATAGTGACACATATCATATTCCTACGAAGTAGGCTACCATTTGCAAATTGTCCGGTAATGAGAAAGTCAGTCCATCCGAATCCTTTCGTCAGCAAAATAAGGAGAACAGTTGACATTAGAACCTTGATTTTTGGCATGAACGTACATTAGGGCATTGTTACCAGCAAGTTCTGAGCTGACCGAATTCTGATGAAAATTTGATTCATAATTATTTTTTTATTATTTACTGATGGCTCAGCGAGTGCACTGTCATGCCCATCGGGAACCCTTGGCCGTATGTTTCACTGTGACTTTTGAAGGTTCCCTGATACGGCATATCATGTTGGAGACACCGGTTCTCGTAAAATCAGCGAAGCGACTTTGAGCCCGGTCAAGAATTAGATGGGTGACCTCGTGCTGTACTGCTGGGCTGATAAGTGTCCAGGGTAACAGGAACTGAGGGCGATAATAGTTGCTACGCTAATGACTCACCAGCGGTGACACCTGGGAAAGTTAATAGTACCCACTGTCAATTAGAGACTGCCTTTATAAATTCTCTCAAGGTAGCACATAGGGTCCCCAAGTCATCTCTCGAGTACACACTTAAATCATATCAAACCCTACTTCGTAGGTCCTGTGAATGTGATGAGAGCGTATTATGGCATTCCTACAGGACACAGCATATAGCGCTTTGTTTTCACACTGACATCTTCATCATTGTCGAGAACTTCTAATATTATAGGCATGAGACCATCATCCAGTACAGCTTGTTGACAATATGAGTTGTTTTGAACAACGGTCCCTAGGAGACTCAGGCTTTTGGAACGGACTCCTGCACTACTGCTCTGTTGCAGGATTGGAAATATCTGGAAACCACCAATCTTATGAAGATCTGTGAATAGAAAATAAATAAACTATATCAGAATCAGGAGGACGATGGAGAACATAATTTCACAGATGATAATTAGATATTTCACAGTTAACTATCCAGAAATGGAATAATTAATATTTAAGCATAACTATTGTTAGAATCTTGCATATTGATTGCATCAGCACAGCAATGCATATCTGGTAGGAGGGGAAGTAACTCTCCCGGAAGGAACCCATGCTCATGTAGGCTTGTGTGTGACTACGGACAAAGAGAATACCAAGAAAGAAAAATAAGCTTCAAAATATATGAGATTATGGAGAGGGACAAGGCTTAGTTTTAGAGAATGGTGCATAATCTTAAAAATAGCTCAACCAGCAAAAGTGTGATTTTTCGATCAGCTGCATGTGTGCATGTGGTCAGCTGAAGAGGAAGGACATCTTTGAAACAGGAGTTTACAAGTTTACCCATGAATGAGAAATGTCATGAATGTCATTTCTCATACCGGTACTTATTTGTTAGTGGACATGGAATTGTGCTGTCCAGAACAGGGAAATATCATGTGGGCTCTGGGAGGGCCATTTGTACAGGAAATGTATTGAAGATTAGGTAGAGTGATCACTTGTGCAATGCAACCTTCATAAGAGTGATCAATGTTCAGCTCTCCTTGATTTTACAAACACCATTATAGACTGATCTTGTAAATTACCTTGAGCCAGATCGATGTCCTCACACCACTCTGTAACCTCCTCTAGTTATGCCTCACTGTCCCCTGCCTTCAACATGGACTTGACACATTGCTTCAAATGCACCACAGGATTTGTGGTCTATCAGCACTTGTGACAGCCATTCTCTCCTCTGAGAAAGTGAAAAAGAGGTAACTTTATAAAACTGAACATCTTCGAAATTGGGATAAGCGAAAAAGAGGCCTTGTGTTTATGGTCAGTAATTGTGTCGTTCTAACCAGTATACTGTGCATTTTGCAGAATTTTAAGCAAACTTAATCTTGGGCCTCCCTTTACTAAGAAAACCAACCTTGGATTTGAAATGTGTTAACCTTGAACAGTGTTGAAGAATTGAAGTTGAGTTTGGGAGCATGACATTACAGATTTAAAATAATTGTCCTAAATGACTCTTTCAGATTTCTTATTGTGTCACAGTACTGGTATTACCATACCCGATGACTGCCATGAATGGCATTGTCATATCCTGCATTTTGAGTACCATACATGTATATCTTGGATACTATCTCAAAATATATCTATTGGTCATTAATTGACAAATATTCCTCGGTAATTAAGAGGACATGACAAAGATATGATCAATAATAATGTGTATATACGTTAGCACAAAAAAAATCAAGGGAAATAACTCTGTACAGTAAAGAAACAGTAAGAAGTGAGGGTTTCCTTTCTCCATAGATGTAGGCTCAACAGAACAATCATTGCAATCATTATAGAATGGAAGAAATAATACATTACATGGGTTAGGCATTGGCAGCCAGTTTGATCAGCAATTTGATAAAAAGAAATAGAATTCATGGTAGTGCTCCATTCTTGCTGATCTGAATTTTATCATGACAGCTGGCTTGAAACAATTATCATATGCATGTGTCAGAAATGACTCTACATGAAATGTGGTTATAGTGATTATGCTAATGAAAATATAATAAAAAATCAGTAAATGCATTATTGCAATAGGACTCTGATTGTGGTTGCCCTGGTTGTAAAAGAGAAATTCCACGACACAGGAAAAATTGACTTCAAAACAGTAGTTTTTCTGCTTTTCTTTCTATATTATTGATAAGGAAAATAAAGTCTCCATGGACAGCAGCTGTCTACTAAATGTTGGATTTTACACTAGTATTTGTCTCCCAACAGGATATTGGGAGTTGTTATCACAGTTGACTTTGATGGTGGATATCCACGTATACTTTCAATAAGTAATTGAAATCTATTCAAATTAAAAAATTTCAAGTTGAATTTTCTTTATTCTTATTTTTTATTCCTTTCATATCAAATAAAGTCATTCCCATTGATGTGAAGCTGAACAAAGCTAAAGTTACAACAGCTTTTAATTTTCGTCTAGAAGCTGATCTCTGACATAGAAAAAGAGAAAAAAATGAAGGATTTTTTTTAAATAGGCTTTAAAAATATCTGAATAAATTTCAATAATTGATTGCAAATGTATGTGGGATCTACCATCAAATATCCCACAAGCCAGGCTATAGTGATCACGTGACCTCCCCGTGATGGAAAACCCCCAGATACAAGTCAGTACATGCATTCATATCATTCCATACAGTCACACATATCCAGGTCACGCCCGATTCACGCAGACCGGAAGTGACGTCATACCTGCGCAAAAACACCTGCGCACTCGTCCAAATACGACCCTGCATGTCGATTTCGGACACGTGACTTTTTTAATGGGTCAACCCATTTTTTCAGGTAAAGGGATGCTAACTGAATATATTCCTTAACGAGAAAAATCTCCACAAGTCTGCCGTTTGCATTATAGAAAACTGTTCCTAAGTATGTGTAAGAGTGAACCTGTTCAATAACATTACCGTATATATTAACACTACATGTAACAGTCCTCCCCGAATGTGAAAACATCAGAGCTTTAGTCTTGAATAAGTTAATCTTTAAGTTCCAGTCTTTGCAATACACATTTAGCTTATCAAGACCATTTTGACGACCAACACGAGACTATGATAATAATACCCACAGGGGCTCGTTACCGTTGTTAATTGGTTAAATAGGTTGATTATAGGGGGGGGGGGGTGGTCGGTAATAAAAGCTCTTTTATTACCGACCTCGACCCCCCCTATAATCAACCTATTTAACCAATTAACAACGGTAACGAGTCCCTGTGGTCTCTTGGATACTTACTCAATAATTATGCTTTTCTATCTAATTCCCTTTGAAAGGGGTAAGTAGTAGGGAGCAAGCATTTAAAGTCCCCATTTGCCGGGGGAGGTAACTCTTGCATCCGACAGGGGGCGCCACCCGCTCAAGGTTATGGATTGCATCAGCATTGGCTGGGTGCCAAGTTTTATATAGTTCTTTGACCTTTGTATTCTGCCGCGGTCATGCGGTCTGGTGGTGATGCGGTCTGCCTCCGCGTACAGAAAATAGTCCCACGGGAAAAAATGCATGGAATGCATATATGGACCCTGGGATGTACTTACATGTACTGTACATGTAAGTACTAGGGTCCTAGTGGGAATTGAACCTGGGTCGCTTTATCTAGAGACCGACGCTCTACCATTAGGCCGCGAGTTTTTGGCTACAAACCAAGGTTGAAAATAGCATATATATGTCCACCATATGGCCCATACTGGCCCACTGGCCAATGTTGAACCTAATGGGAAATTTACTCCTGGTCATTGTAGTATGGGTTGTTTGGTTTTGTTTTTCACATGTCAACACCTGAACACGATGGGCAGGGTCCCGAAGCGATTGGTCGAAATTTTTTGAATAAGTCACTGTGCGCATGCGTAGTGGGTAAATAGCGCTGGGTGGCCGTTTTGGGGTCTAGGTGAGCCCCTACTGGGCCGATTGGTATGGTGTTCTATTTGTGCCAATTTGATCTCGCGCGTCTACTTGCAAAAGTCGACGCACGACGCGCGACGCGAAAAGTCGACGTCGTGTTTTGAAACACGACGTCGCCCTTTCCGTCGCGCGTTGCGCGTCGACTTTTACAATGTTAAAGAGATAGGCCAAAACTTGACGTCGGGTTTCAAAAGTTGACGTCGCCTTTTGGCCTATCTCTTAGCATTGTAAAAGTCGACGCGCGACGGAGAGGACGACGTCGCCTTTCAAAACGCGACGTCGACTTTTCGCGTCGCGCGTCGTGCGTCGCCTTTTTGAAGAATCAAAACTCGACGCGCGACGCGCGACGGAAAAAATCGACGTCGCGTTTTAAAAGGCGACGTCGCCCTCTCCGTCGCGCGTCGTGCGTCGGGTTTTATAATGTTAAAGAGATAGGCCAAAACTCGACGTCGTGTTTCAAAAGTCGACGTCGACTTTTGTCCTATCTCCTAACATTGTAAAAGTCGACGCGCGACGGAGAGGGCGACGTCGCCTTTCAAAACGCGACGTCGACTTTTTCCGTCGCGCGTCGCGCGTCGACTTTTAAAAAGTCGACGCGCGACGGACATTTGCGTCGCGCGTCGCCTTTTGGTTTACAAAAGTGCGCATGTCTGGGGAGCATGTATTACTATAATGTTCATAGCTGTGATTTTCGATTCTTGTAGCTCCTGACCGGTGTTGGCAATTTGGTGAGAATTTACTGCAAGATAGCAAGAATGACTAGATATTTTGCATGCATGGAGACTATGTACAACATAATATATTTGTTTCGCTGTCTGAAATGGGTTTTTTGCTCATCAATTTTCGAATACTGGTACCTGTATTCCACAAAATGCACACCCCTCAATCGAGAGGACAATTCGCATCTATTAGCTTGTCAATGTGTTACTATTTCGCCGGACTAATACGTAAATTAAATTCAAGTTTCCAATAATGAACAAAAGCGTATGTAAGTAACTATTTTGCAGGATTTACAGTAACGACTGAAAAACAGAGGGAAAATAATTAATCGCTTGTGTAGCTCAATGGAACTGTGAGATCTAACATTCTGGAGACATCCTGATGAATGTCTCCTGATAAAACGCGCCACGTTGCATTTTATCTCGAATCATACAACCCTTTTTAATAGTAAGGCTTTGTTTTCTGCCATTTTAGACGAGTGACTATATGCTGTCAAAGTAAAGGTGAGGTGTGGGATCATTTCACTTTCGTTTTCGGCCGGAAAACAGTAAGATCCCACATTTCCGTTGAGCTACACAATGTCCGTCGCGCGTCGCGCGTCGACTTACTTTTAAAAAGTCGACGCACGACGGACATTCGCGTCGCGCGACGGAAAAAGTCGACATCGCGTTTTGAAAGGCGACGTCGCCCTCTCCGTCGCGCGTCGCGCGTCGACTTTTACAATGTTAGGAGATAGGGCAAAAGTCGACGTCGACGTCGACTTTTGAAACACGACGTCGACTTTTGGCCTATCTCTTTAACATTGTAAAAGTCGACGTGCGGCGCGCGACGGAAAGGACGACGTCGCGTTTCAAAACACGACGTCGACTTTTCGCGTCGCGAGTCGTGCGTCGACTTTTGCAAGTCGACGCGCGAGATCAAATTGGCACAAATAGAACACCATAGATTGGGTCAAGTGAGGTATCATTGTGAAGCATACGTGAAGGCGCATCCGATGGGCTGGGTGTGACGTGGAACTCACGTCATTCTGTGCATGCGCGGTAGACAGAGGGTATGGAAATAGACGTTTTGGGATCTAGGTGAGCCCCTAATGGGCCGATGGAGTCGTATGAGGTATCAATGTGAAGCATTCGTGAAGGAGCATCCACCTGGACTAGTGTCTCGGCCGTTGTCAACATTCTGCGCATGTGCAGACAGGGAATTGTGGGAAAGGGGTATGGAAATAGACGTTTTGGGGTCTAGGTGAGTCCCTAGTGGGCCGATGGGGTCGAGTGATGTATCAATGTGAAGCATATGTGAGGGGGCATCCGATGGGCTGGGTGTGGGGTTGGAATTTCGTGATTCTGCGCATGCGCAGACAGGGAATTGTGGAAAAGGGTATGGAAATAGACGTTTTGGGATCTAGGTGGGCCACTATTGGTCCTATGGAGTCGTATGAGGTATCAATGTGAAACATTCGTGAAGGATAATATCCTCATATCATAATAATATCATCATTCTGCGCATGCGCAGGCAGGGAATTGCAGGAAAAGTGAATGGAAATAGGCGTTTTGGGATCTAGGTGAGTCCCTAGTGGTCCGATGGGGTCGTATGAGGTATCAATGTGAAGCAGTCGTGAAGGCGCATCCACTGGGATGGGTGTGACGTGAAACTGACGTCATTCTGCGCATGCGCAGTAGACAAAATGTATGGAAATGCACGTTTTGTGGTCTAGTTGAGCCACTATCGGTCCTATGGAGTCGTATGAGGTATCAATGTGAAGCATTCGTGAAGGAGCATCCGCCTGGACTAGTGTGTCGTCCGTGTTCAACATTCCGCGCATGCGCAGGCAGGGAATTGTGGGAAAATGGAATGGAAATAGGCGTTTTGGGGTTTAGGTAGGCCACTATTGGTCCGATGGAGTCAAGTGAGGTATCAATATGAAGCATTCGTGAAGGAGCATACGGCTGGACTAGTGTGTCGTCCGTGTTCAACATTCCGCGCATGCGCAGACAGGGAATTGTGGGAAAAGTGCATTGAAGGAACGTTTTGGGGTCTAGGTGGGCCACTGGTAGGCCAATGGAGTCGGGTGAGGTATCAATGTGAAGCACACGTGAGGGAGCATCCGACTGGGTGAATGTGGGGTAGTCACCTTTTATCAACGCACACACACACACACACGCGCGCGCAATGCGGCTCAGTCGTACACCAGTACATCTCGGTCTTCGACTTGGGGTAGTTGAACTGAGTGTTCTAAAAATAGATCAACAGCTAGCTTGCTATAAAAGGGAAGCAGCCTGACACTTTCAGCAGACATTCGTTCAACCACTTACGACACGATGTTCACGTGTACCACTTGCTCCAAGTCCTTTACACGCTTGCACGACTTACAACGCCATGAGTCTACCATCCACGACGCTACTGCCCAGTACACGTGCGAGACCTGTGGGGATACATTTAATCGCCTGGATAGTTTACACCGCCATGAACGGTGTCTCCATGAGACATCCAGGCATCAATGTGGGGATTGTGGACACCGCTTCAGACTACACAGCCAGCTGAGATCTCACCAACGTGTAATCCATGGCCATGCACGCTTGAGGGTTGAGGAACCCGTGATGTTTGACCCCATGCATGAGTCTACTTTTCAAGATGCTGTTGGCGAGTATACATGTTCGATCTGCAGGAAGTCATTTAATCGTAAGGATAATTTACGGCGACATCAACGGTCGGTCCATAAGGCACCCAGCCATGAATGCCAGCATTGTAGTCGAGTCTTCAGGCTTCACAGTCAGTTGATCCCATCAATCCGAAAGACGTCCACAGTTTGTGTTCCATCCTTCAACTTGACTTTTACTTATTCTGAGGGTCGGCTTCTGATTGGACAAGAGAAGTCTGCGATCAGCACAATGAACTTCTGAATACACGGACAATAGCATAAGTGAATTGTAAACACACACATAGCGGTTCCCCCAGCGTGCATGTGCTGTGATGGAGGGGATAATAAAAGGATTGACCTGTATTCTTTGTTGTTGTTGTTGTTGTTGTTGTTGCTCTCTTTTTGGACTAACCAATCAGAATAGTACTTATCACGGACTACACACGTAGAGCTACGTGTAGGCGTGCATGTGCAACATGGTCTATAAAACACGTCCCTCTGGACCCCACACCCAATCCTACTGTTGCAGAGCCATGACGGAGACTCATCCCTATGCGACTCGCATTTTACAGCATGCGACCGTGGTTAATTCAGTCATGGGTTACCGAGCAGTGGTTCGGTCCATGTTTGGAGATGGCGACGACAACGAGGGGCGACGCCAGATCCTGAAAGAGTTCACAGAAGCGGTCCTCGACGACAGAGTGCACTCGATGGAGAGGTGTGCTATCACCCACGACTACTGGACTATGACAGCCATCCTTGATGCTCGGGCTATGCAGCGCTCACGCCGGAACCAGCGACGGCTCGTTGGTCTCACAATGATCTTTGCCCTATTGACCCTGACGCTATGGCAATGACAGTTCCGTCTTACAGCGACAGAAAAGAACGGCTCTTCAGAGCCTCCATATCTTTCGAAAGAGAATCTGGGCCTGATAGAAATCCGGGATGGTGGAACATTCGTGAACATCCGGGCACTTTTACATCCGAGGACTTTTACATCCGTGTACATCCGGGTTCTTGTACATCCGGGACTGTAGAACATCCGGGTACTCCTATGTTGGCCTATAAGAGCCAGAATTTTTACGGCATTCATCATTTCCAGATCCACAGCCAATATGTTCTCTTGCGCAACTTGCTCGAAGCGCTTTCATCGCCTGGACAGTTTACGTTGTCACACACGTGCATGCCACGAAGTACCCACGCATAACGTGTGCAGATTGTGATATAGTCTTTAAGCATCCCAGTCAATTGAGACGTCACCAAAATGTCATACACGGATCACGTTCACCACTCTCGAGGCCGGATATTTCAGTTTCTATGGGAATGCATCTGAGAAAGGAAGAACCCATGGAGGTCGATCCGCCGCCGCGAATTGAAGAGCCGATGGAAATTGATCCCAGTGTTGAATGGGAGAAGTAAGAGCTCCGAGCTTCAGTATCATGGATTGCCCGAAGACGTTTAGGTTACACTGAAGGAAGATTAAACTTTCTGAAATTGTGGCTTCTGATTGGTTGATAGGATGATCACCTACCCCTCTTCTCCTCTTCCCCTCTAACTATAAATACGGAAACACGCATGTTGGATGTACATTTCTCACAACCTGTACCAGACCCGATCAAATGGAAAAGCCAGCCAATTCCAAGGCAGAGGAGCAATCGTTGAAGATTAATGAACAAGTGCCGGTTCCCGCTCGACTTCCCAAAAAGAGTTACCAAAAGATACCCGCCCATAACTATGGAAATGATAGATGATTTCTTCAGTGTGGGTTACAGCTCAACCAGGGGAGAGCCCGGAGATCTCCGCTACCATCACCAGCGATGCCTGACCTGCCTTGAAGGTGTACCTGTAATACCATCAGTGAAACGGAATAGTTCGTTAATAGTGCTGGGGGGTATATTTTTTTATTTTATATTATTGTCATTCTGCAAGTCCGTGTTCGGGTTTTTTGAGCGAGTAGCGATACATGTTTTGAATTAACCAGGCACCACGTGACTACCCATTGTTCGGGACAGCACAGTGTGTCGCCTGTTGGTGATGTTAGCTTTCTTTTCCTAAAGAATAAACCCGTTATTTCAGGTATGTTTACGTTAGCATGATAGCATGGTACATTTTGTGATGATCACGGCAATCTGAAAGTGTAAACATAGCCAGTTTGACAGTCTTTCGTGTACCTTGTGCACCAGTCGGTAAACCAGTCTGGCGGATTTTCATTGTACCATGTGCGCCATTCGGAAACCCTCTTCCAAGCCATTCGGGCTTATCACATAATGTGTTTATGTCGAGTACTGACTAGAATTATTGCGGAATATTGATAGACTGCTGTCCGATTTATTTCTGGAAATTACCGGATGTATAAACAAATGTGTTCAGTGCATGTAAACGTTGTTATAGTACAATCTGATAAGATCTTGCTCATTTATCTGAAGAGGTTATTGTCGACCTGGGTGTTTTGGGTAACTATCCCACAGTAGTATACTGGATCATTTGTAAACATCACAGTAAATTTGAGTAGAGATTGCTAATTTCTCTGAATGTATCATCCACTATATAATTCTTGCATCACCGTGAATTGCCAAATAAGTCATTGTCGACCCATATGTTCTAGTCTATACTTTCTCCCATAGTTGGAATTATATCCAGAGTGAATGGTAAACTATTCAACACAGTAAACTAGTCAACACAGTAGTTTTGCATAAACATGTAAGTTTTATTTTTTATATCATTCTAAATTGTGAAACTGTAAAACCAGGCACCACGTGACTACCCATTGTTCGGGACAGCACAGTGTGTCGCCTGTTGGTGATGTTCGCTTTCTTTTCCTAAAGAATAAACCCGTTATTTCAGATTGATGCCTGGTCTTTTACTCCTTGTTGAATCGAAGACGTGTAACATTTTGGGGGCCTGTGTCCGGGAGGAGTAGACCAGAGGTTGAGAGATGGTACAAGAAGTCCAGTGGTAGTCTCAAAGTTGCCCAATGGTTTGCCGAGAGGAGACAGTGGAGAATAAACTTAAGGGTGGTGGATATTCTCACTTGGTACTCACAGCGGTTTGCCAAGACGGGACTGAGGGAGATTAACTTCAGTGATTTTGTTGGTACCAGTATATTTTCAGTGGAATTGGAGTTTATGGAACTGGCTAATTCTGAGATATTAATAAAGCCAAGAAATGCGAAACTGTTTTTGTTGAGAGGCAGTGGTGATCTGATACATGAAATTACAGATACCTAGTGAAATTACAGTCATTCAGTGAACAAACTGTTTTTCTGGGATCTGAATCACCACAGTAGGTGCGAAATAAGCATCTTGCATCAAGTTGGAACACTCCAGGAACTATCTGTCTTTGTTTTTCTGAAATTCACCTTCCATCGGTAGGAGCAGAATAAGTATTCTGCATGAACACAAAACTTTCAAGTGAAACAAACAGTTTCTAACAATTTGTCCCAACAGTAGTGTTAGAATAGGCATCCTGAGCCAGGGTGATGTTTCAAGACCAAGTTAACTCTTGTTTTTATTATTTTGGTTTCACCAGTAATGACAGAATAAACATTCTGCACAAGGGCATTAACGAGAAATAAACTATTCTCTTCGGACAGTAGTGTTATCTTGCACCAGGTGAAACGATTCAAGATAAATGACAATAATTTCTATTATTTGGTTTCAAGAGCAGTGACAGAGTAAGCATTCTGCACCTGGATACTATGATAAACAATTTTGTTTGAACAGTAGTGCAAAAATAGGTATCCTACACCAGGTTGAACAATTCCAGCTATTATTTCCCTTATTCAGTTTTGGCAGTAGTGGAAAAATAGGTATACTGCACCGGGTTGAACAATTCCGATTGTTATTTCCCTTATGTGGCTTCAACAGTAGTGGGAAAATAGACATTCTCCACCAAAGCGAAACGGTTCATGACTTTTTCCTGCAATTCAGTTCCAGCAGTGGGGGCAGAATATACATTCTGTGTGAAGGGGAACTTTCGAAGAACAAAGTGTGCTTTCCGTGTTGCTGTTTAGACACTAGTGCCGATATACGTATCAAATTAACAGTGGTTTGTGCCAGAGCACTCTGGTTATCAAGTTATTAATTGATTGACAGTACCTAAGTGGCATTGAGTCTAAGTGACATTGATAACAGACTGAAACTTTCTAAGAAATTGAAAGACTGGCGTGTGAGAGTTTGGTAAGAAAACTAGACATTCTAACCTGTGAAGAGACATCTGATCACTTTAGTCACCTAGTGGCTTCATTGATACATTTATTGGGGACATTTTATATATGTGTAGGTTGATATAGCCCCAATCATGAGTATTGTTTGCATGCTATAGTTATTCACTTACCCATGATACTGTTTTCTATTGTCTCTGTGGTTTACATGCTTTGGTTCTGGTATCTGATGTATGATATTGTCAGTGAAATTACCACCTTGAGAATACAATCGTAGCATTGCATGTGCAATAGGAAGTGACGATAACTTTCAAATTTAGAATATCCTCATTGTGTTTAACCATTAAGATGGCGGATTTGGATCTAGAGTATGAAGTTAGACTGAAACTATTT
>JAVTVY010057208.1:0-29715 GCA_036873755.1 Hanleya hanleyi | reverse complement strand
CAAAAACTATGGATCCTCGGTGGCAGCATCCTTTCACGTGTCTCATCGCTGGACCGACAGGGTCGGGAAAAACACACTTCGTTCAACGCCTCATCCAACACGGGTCAGCCCTCATTTCACCTTCCGTAGCTCGCATCCTGTGGTGTTATGGAACTTGGCAACCAGCGTACGAGGAACTGGCACGTCTCCCGGGACTCACCTTAGTGGAAGGCTTACCCCCTGACGACATCCCAGAAGACACGTTGGTCGTGGTGGACGATCTCATGACGGAAACGGACAGTCGAATCACCCGTCTCTTTACCACAATCTACATCGTGCAGAATCTCTTCAGTAAGAACAAAGAGCACAGGAACATTAGTTTGAATGCTCAGTATGTGGTGTTATTCAAAAACCCCAGAGACGCTTCCCAAATTATGCACCTGGCCCAACAGATGTACCCTAAAAAACACGGCCTTTGTACGAGAAGCCTTTGAAGATGCTACCCAAGGAGCTCACGGGTATCTACTCATCGACTTGAAACAAGACACCCCCTCGACCCTTCGATTGCGCACCCACATTTTTCCCCGAGAGGTGCAGACGGTGTACACACCCAAATAAAAGAAGAAGACAACCCACTCTAGCCGTCACAATCATGTCTGCACGGATACGCAAGCACGCGGCGGCCCTCCGCGTATTACGCAGCGCGCCACCGGAGGTGGGCCGGGCCCTGGTGCGCGGCGCGGATCCCGACTTGGTACGGTGTTTGTGTGAAGTGGCGCATAATGTGTTAAAAGGCAATGTTCCGCTCAGACCTCTGCAGAAAGGGAAATTACAACGGCACAAGGCGGGTCTCCGAACGTTGGTGAAGAAGGCGGGTAGTGTCAAGAAAAAGAAACAGGTGTTACAGCGAGGTGGATTTCTCGGCGCACTCCTCGCACCCTTAGCCGCTACTGTACTGGGACCGTTACTAGGCTCCATCTTGGGACGCTAAAACATGGAACATACGACAAAAATGATGCTGGTCGAACCTCGACTGTTACAGAGTTTGCAATCACCCTATCCCGTGCCTGCCACAGTGCAACAACTCCAGTCTCTGGATGAAGAGATGAATAGTATACTCCAACGTCGACTACCCGATCACGAGAAAATTCAACCCTACCATCATACGCTGAACCGGTACCAGACGTTTATGGATCAATATAGAGGGAGTAGTAGTACACCACTCCCACAACTACCCACAACGCCCACACTCACACCACCGCCACCCTCACCTCAGCTGGAAGAGGAAGTGTTGGCCAGTGTGCCTAAAGCCTTCAAGACCAAGGCGCGTTTATTGTTGGACCGGGTGAAACAGAATTCCGATATGAGTTGGAACGCTGAAGGAAAACTGCTGATTCGAAACCAAGTGGTGCCGGGGTCTCATATGACCGATTTGATCAACGATATGGTACGTTCTCGCAAACACTCTAATCCACCGGGCTGGGAAGCCTTTGCTCAGGGGTTAAAAGACACACACACCCCTCACGAATTGGTAGGGAATCCTAACCGTTGGGCCTTTATGCAGCAATCGACCCGACACCAACCACCACCCTCCTCTTCTTGGGCCCCCATGTCACCGCCCAAAACACCACAACGACGACGGGGACCTACCAGATCTAAGTCACCGCGACGATCACAACGCCGAGGTAAGGCGCCCAAGGCCTGGGAACCCTACTAAGGGGCACCCCTATAAAAACCCGGTGCAGAAGCCAGAACAACTCAGTCGTCATGTTTTACCTGACGTTGCCCAGTAATAGTTCACTCGATGTGTTTCCTGACAACACCTTGGCCAAGTATGTGACTCAATTACCACAACCGTTACATTTACCTGGTCGGTGGGAATGTGGACTGGTAGATATTCAGTACCCTTACTCGTGGTACAACGTACGAGACCAAGAAGTATGGTACGACGTCACCTACGAAGGCAAAGTAACCAAACTGACGCTCCCCGAAGGCCAATACGATACGCCCCAGAAGTTCATAGAGGGTCTGCTGTCCTTGTTGGAGTACAAGGCTCTACGGGAGGCCACGAATAGTTCAAAACCCATGAAAGTCAATCCCTTCAAGAATCACGTGATCTGGGCTGTCAACCCACACAACGACAAGGCCTGTATCCTGCTGAGCCCTAACGTGGCTGTGAAACTCAGTCCTACACTACAGCAAATGTTAGGTCTGCCTTACAGCGTGTACCCGGGGCCCACCACCGACAACGGTGACGTTGTGATGGATATGAAAGTAGGCATGTACGGACTCTACGTCTACTCGGACGCAGTTGACAGCCATATTGTGGGCGATGTGAACACACCTCTGTTACGGGTGGTCCCCATTAGCTAGACGTATGGCAATCAAGTCAACCAGAGTTTCAACCATATACTCTACCTCCCTGTACGACATACCGATATCAACACGATCACGGTGGATATAAGAGATGACACGAGACACCCGGTCGCATTCGAACGAGGGAAAGTGGTGCTGACACTTCATTTCCGACAAGTCCGCTCTCCTCACTTCGTATAATGTACGTGCCTTACCAGTGCCATACGCCCAGCTATGCCGACTACTACAAGAAACAAACGGGAGGAGGCTTGCCCATCTTTAGCGGTGTACGCATGCAACGAGGTCACGGATTGGGAAACATACTGGGCAGCATTGTGAAAACGTTCTTACCCTTGGTGACACGGGGTGTCAAAGCGGTGAGCAAACAAGCGGTACGCAGTGGATTGCGCGTGGCCGGTGATGTGATGGGAGGCACAGCACCCCGACAAGCCTTGAAACGACGGGCTAAAGAAGCAGGCAGCGTGTTGATCGCCAAAGCCCTTAAAAGACAACCACGGACACAGCGAAGAGTCATTCGACGTCCAACACACCGACGACGCACACCCCCGAGGAATAAGACCAAGAAGAAGAAGAAGAGTAGTAGGAGAGACATCTTCGCATAATGGCATTCATTAACTCCGAGTCGTGTCCGTCTACCAACAGTGAATTGGATTTGTGGACTATTCCACCCACCCAGACCAGTGTAGCCGAAGGACGTTGGGTAGAACATCGACCCCTGGCTAGCCTGACGGGGACGGGACCTGTAGAATTTACCATTGAAAACAAAGATACGGCCTACCTGGATTTAGCCCACACCTACTTGTACGTGAAAGCCAAAATAGTGGACGCAGCCGGGGCCGACCTAGCGGACGATGCGGTAGTAGGCCCAGTGAATCTTTGGCTGCACTCCTTGTTCCAACAGGTGGATATGAGTATGAGCGATAGACTCATCAGTACGTCGACCAATACGTACCCGTACCGAGCCTACATGGAGACGCTGTTGTCGTACGGTTCAGATGCCAAAAAAATCCCACTTGCAAGCCGCGCTGTACTACAAGGATACACCCGGCTCCATGAATAGTACGCTCGCTGCCAATAATGGGTTGACCGCGCGCAAAAACTTGACAGCCGATAGCAAGTCCGTCGATATGATGGGGCGACTGCACGCCGATCTGTTCCTGCAAGACCGCTACATGATGAACGGTGTATCCGTCAAGATCAAGTTGATCCGTTCCACACCTGCGTTCGCCTTGATGGCCGGTGGAGCGGCCCCCAATTACAAGATCGTCCTAGAAGATGCAACCCTGTTTGTGCGTACGGTGGACTTGCAACAGGGGGTGTTGGTGAGTCACATGGAAGCCTTATCGAAAAAATCAGCCCTGTACCCCATCCGACGCGTACAGACCAAGGTGTTCTCTGTGCCAGCCGGTACGATGATGGCCAATCGTGAAAATTTATTTCTAGGGGATGTCCCTAAACGTGTTACCATAGCGTGTGTGACCAACACCGCTTTCAATGGAGCGTGGGATGAGAACCCGTTCGCCTTTCAACATTTCAACCTGAACTTTTTGGCACTGCACGTGGCTGGCCATCAAATTCCAGCCCGACCATTACAACCGGATTTTGGTAACCAAAACTGTGTGCGGAGCTACCTGAACCTGTTTACAGCCACAGGACAAAACAACCAGGACGAAGGAAATGCCATCACTCGACGAGACTTTTACCGTGGGTACACGTTGTTCGCCTTCGACCTCACCCCCACCTTGGAACACGATCATCAACTGGCCTTGCTGAAGAAAGGAAACCTACGGTTGGAACTGCGTTTCGCCACCGCTCTAGCCCAGACCATTAACGTGATCTGCTACGCCGAGTTTGATAACGTCATCAGCGTGGATCAGCAAAGAAACGTGCTGTGTGACTACGCCAACTAGAGTCATGGATACAGAGCAGCTGATGGCCATACTCCAGCGAGATCCTAAGGTCCCCTTTCGAGGTGTGTTTCCACGCAATGTGTTTCCCACCCACTCAACCACCCCGGCAGCCTACATCCTGAATACAGACCCGGGGTCTCGACCCGGTGAACATTGGGTAGCTGTGTACGTGGACACCCTAGGCCAAGGCGAATACTTTGATTCCTACGGACTTGCACCCCTACATCCCGATTTGGTGAAATTCATGGACGTATCTACTACAATGTGGCGTTGGAATACTCAAAGATTACAAGGACCCTTGAGTAGTGTGTGCGGACAGTACTGTGTGTTTTATCTCACTCACCGGAGTAGAGGACATTCTATGCCAACCATCGTACACATGTTTGATGATTATTGTGAAGCCGAAGACCGTGATGTCCTCGTCTATGACTGGACGGCCTCTCGTTTTAATGTGCATGCTCCATTTCTCTGGTTAACTTAAATGCACTGCGCGCAGGCCACTTGTTTTTTATCACGTTATTGTTATGACGTTGTTGTTCTGACGTTCATTGATGTTCAATAAAATTGATGAAAAAACACAAAAAATGATGGTTTTGACTTTTTTTTTATTTAAGTCAACAAGAAGGATTACACTATGTACAATAGAATACAGGGTACAATAGAATAGTATGGTTAAGGTCCAAAAAATTCTGTCAGGAGTAGGATTCGAACCTACGCCAGCTCTTCGCCGACCAGCACTTAATACCGGCGCCTTAGACCACTCGGCCATCCTGACTTTTACAGTTTTTTAACTGGTGTATCAACAGTTATAGTTCGACATTGTTCACAAGTCCAAGTAAGTGGTGCTCACACCATCGGCCAACACTTTCCGTTTCGGGTAAAAGAAAGTAAAGGCGTCTCGTTGCTGAATGTACGTCCGCATCTGGTGGTCCACCACCCGAAATCCTCGGTTAGTGCCACTCGCACTGGCCTGGCTTTGCAGCACGTTCAAGTACAAGGCTTTGTCGATGTTGGGATCGCGCCGGCTCACCCCTTTGCAGCTAAACTTATTTTCGTCTCCCCCGTAACAGTAATACGTCTTGGAGGAGAGACCAATCATAGCATCCCCACTCCACTCCAGCTTGAAGAGGCCCGGCGTACGCTTATCGTACTGGTAATGGTCACGTCGAGGTAGCCACTGGTCCCGTTCCGCTTCATACTGGGTACGTAACTCCGGTTTCACCAGGGACTCCCAATCCGCATTAGAGACGGCCATGTAGGCCGAGTCCGTATCCATCTCCATGAGTTGCCAGTCTGATGGATTAAAATACACACCCATGAAATCATACAGAAACTGCAGCATCCTCAGCTTGGCCACCTGGTATACCATACATCCAATCTGCAGGGGTAGGTTGTAACGGATAGTCTTCTTGGCTAAAGTGACTTCATAGGTGTCGTCATCGATGACCTCCACGGACCGAAACAGAGGAGAATTCACTTTTTGCGGGCTTGGGCAGTAGTACAAATGTTCACGTTCACGTGCTTATCCTGGTTCGTGACCGTTTTTCCATAATACCCATTGCCCGTCAACTTCCAAGATTCACCGATGATGGCCTGACTCGGGTCTTGATCACCTTGACGACGGGCCGACGTCACGATGTCGGCATTCTCCGCAAAACAGGCGTGGGGTACGTACTGTATCACTTGGTATATCTTGGTAATTTCCAAACCGTGGTTCATGTACCACTGCAGTAAGGGAGTGCCCAGCAAGATTTTCTCGGCCCACATACTGCCAATCAACATCCGTCGAGGTTGAGGCAAACACTCGTGTTGCTCCGCATAGGCCCTCATGGTGTCCCCAATATCATCCCGACCCACCAGCGTGTTCTTAAAGATGGGAGGGCACTGGGCGAAGAGGGGCTTGAGAGTGTCGGGAACATGCAAATCACATTCGACAAAGCCGTAGAGGTCCCCCGAACGAATGGCGTCGAACATCTGTGGCAGACTCAGGAGTCGTCGACGACTCAAGGGGTACTCGCGCTCTTTTAGGAAACGTCGTAAATGGGGCAGGGCCTGGCACATGGTGTGAAATTCACACTCCCACATTTCGATGAGATGGTATCCTCTCTCTTTCACATAATCACCATTCTCCACCACTTCTTCCCGTAATTCTTCCGGTGTTTTTCCACGTCGTTCGTTGAAGCGTCCAGCGCTGAAATGGCATCCGTGGCCGTGCCAATAGCAACCGTAAAATTAGAATACGGTCGGTGTCCTACCCACCAGGGCAAACCCATCGACGGCGAGTCGACGATCTCCTATGCGCTTCTCTGTGGCGTTGGTCTGGTGTCGTATAGTAATTCCCCGTCGATAGGCTTCCCAATCCAACCACTGATCAGCCAGATGCTTGTAGGGAGTGCGTTGCGGTGTAAAATGCCGACCTTCCGCCAACCAACGTGTATAATGGCCACTGGGCATAGGTTGGGCCAGCGACCACAGGTACAAGGCATTGGCATCGAAACCGATGATCTTAGCACAGGGTTTTCCACTGGGGAGAGTAGTGACGTCCTTCTCGTGGTAACGGTGAAAAATAAGACTCGGTCCGCCCACAATGTTCTGCTTTAGACAATCATGCATGTCTGCATCTTTTTGCTGTATCAGCGAGAAGTACGTAGGACACGCTTGAAAAAGATGGCGAAGCGCCAGACCCGGTAAACTCAAGCACTCCTTGAAGATATCGACGTGCATCTCACGACGAAAGAGTTGAACCATTTTCTCGGCCGCTTCCAGGAAAGGAACCACATCTA
Source organism: Hanleya hanleyi (assembly GCA_036873755.1). Classification (NCBI taxonomy): domain Eukaryota; kingdom Metazoa; phylum Mollusca; class Polyplacophora; order Lepidopleurida; family Hanleyidae; genus Hanleya; species Hanleya hanleyi. The sequence goes on along the minus strand of JAVTVY010057208.1, from coordinate 22,667 downwards.
GGTTATTATACCATATCAGGAAATCTCGCAAGGTCTGCATATATTGATCGTTCCATACCTGCTGTAGTTCCCGGTACGTGTCTTCGGGACATTCCACTTGCTTCAAATCATCAAAGAAGGCATCCCGGGGTGGCAACTGTGTTTCCTCCAAACAGTCGAGCGTCGATATATACGTGTAAGGGAACCTCCCTTTGGTTTGTGCACAGTCATACGCCTTCACCCACTGATCATAGCTATAATTAGGAGCTAAGTAGTTCCGTACATCCAGGAAATGCAGTGATGTGGTAGTGAGGGCCATATGATTATTGATCTTCTTGATGACGGACTTGATGGTATTCGCCTGGGCCAAGTAGGGGTAAAGAAATTCCTTCACCATGTTCAAATCATATCGCCCCGAGTTGAAACCCAGCACCGGTAACTGGCCTAGATATTGTAGGAAGCGCACTTTCAATTTCTCCGCATACGGTTTCGGTAAAGGCACATCCTGCGACTGCAGGGGCTGCGACTCGGGCTCCGACTCGGGCTCCGACTCCGACTCGGACTCTTCATCGTCACTAAACGCTACACCCGGTATAGGAATCCGATCGTCCAGCTGGTCCAGTACGTCCTGGAACTTGGACACCAACAATTCCGTACTGGCCGCACTGACTTCTTCTAAATACTCCATCATGCGGCTGATCAACTCATGGGAATCCCCAGTGGACACGAAACACACCGGTGCAGCGTCATAGCCAGGTACGTTGCTCGAAATACTCACACTCAGGGGAATATGGGGCTGCGTCCACTGCGTTTTCGCTGAAAACATGTCCATGGGCTCCAACAGGGCCTCAAAATCGTAACACGCACGGTAGGGAAAATAACGGTCCGCCTCCGGTATGATGAGACCCTCATCGGCCAGTTCCTGGAAAATAGTAGGCGTATTATGATACACACCACCCGGATATACTCGCTTCACAACGTTCGTACAGATTTTCTCGTGGCGATGTAAGTCGTGAGACTGTTTAAACACCCGATGGCATTGGGCACAACTGTAAGACTGAGCGTACTGGCTCATATTGTAGATCAGCGAAAAATGACTGACGCCATTGTCGTCGAACACATTGACTTTCATTGTAGAAGCATACCGTTCTGTTGAACGACGAACCAATTCAGCTACAAATGTATCCTCCTCGCATCGTAATCGGTATACAAAGATATTGAGGTTGAACAGTGTTTCCACATCATCCAAATTCTTGAACGGAACTCCACGGAAGTGCCGCTCATCCAAGTCTTGCTGCTCTAAATACTGTTCCCAATAGTCATTGGCCACTCTGTCACAACACGTCCACATGCACGGCCAAACACCGAAACAGATATTTCCGGTCTTTGTAGGACCCATGTCGCCCTGCTGTTAATGCATACAGGCCTTTTCGATGAAGCAGCCAAGGGGGTAGTAGTACAGGAGCACCGATAGGATGATCTCTCATTTTTGTGACGAAAAATGTGACGTTGGTCACCATTTCCACAAGCCATTGGGTATTGGGGCGTTGCAACCGGGCCCATTCCAATGGATCCAACGTAGTCAGTTGGTCGATGAGTGGCTCCAGAGAAATCGCATCCGTCACCGTGAACGGCTGGTCAAACACATAGGTATTATTGCTGGGATAATAATACCGCACCTGATCCGTCTCCTTGTGCCGTAAAATGTACCCGAATGTCATATTCAGCTTGAACGCTGTCACCTGATCTGTGAAAATGTTCTCGGCATAGGTAGACAGATACGTGAGGTCGTGCAGTCGAAAGTTATACAAGTCCAATAGACGACGGTCACGGTGAAAACAATGGCGTATGGTAGCCCAGTGACGTCGATAAATGTCACTGACACGCTCGTCTTCAGGTAAAACTTCAACCGGAGGTGCTGCTGGGTCCCAGGGAAAATCTTCTCCACGTCTCATGCTTTCTCTCCACGTCTCATACAAGCTGGTAGGCAGGCAGGGCAGGCAGGCTAGAGGTGAGGCAGGCAGGCAGGCAGGCAGGCTGGTCAGGTAAGTCAGGCAAGTAGTGCAATGAATACACCCCACCGCTAAAAATCGCCTCCTTTTATACGTTTTTCTACAGTCCGCCATTTTGACCACCACCACACGCCGCCATTTTGACCACCACCACACGCCGCCATTTTGACCACCACCACACGCCGCCATTTTGACCACCACCACACGCCGCCATTTTGACCACCACCACGCCGCCATTTTGGCCACCACCACACGCCGCCATTTTGACCACCACCACATGCCCGCCATTTTGACCACCACCACACGCCGCCATTTTGACCACCACCACACGCCGCCATTTTGACCACCACCACACGCCGCCATTTTGACCACCACCACACGCCGCCATTTTGACCACCACACACAGCCGCCATTTTGACCACCACCACACGCCGCCATTTTGACCACCACCACACGCCGCCATTTTGACCACCACCACACGCCGCCATTTTGACCACCACCACACAGCCGCCATTTTGACCACCACCACACAGCCGCCATTTTGACCACCACCACACGCCGCCATTTTGACCACCACCACACGCCGCCATTTTGACCACCACCACACGCCGCCATTTTGACCACCACACACAGCCGCCATTTTGACCACCACCACACGCCGCCATTTTGACCACCACCACACGCCGCCATACTTGACCTCTCTCAAAATACTCGCTCCTGATTGGCTGTCGCTGTGACGTCATAGTTACATCCGGGTGAAATGGGCTGTTAAATCAGTTTTACCTACTACTGACCGCACGTGCATGGTCTGATGTAATATCTGGGATATCTCACCTAATTAGTATTCTGACTGGGCATGTGAAACCATGTGCAGGCTGGCGTGGACGAGTCTATTTTGCGTGACACAATAAGATCATGTGCTCGCCCCAGAAAAGGTAATTTGCGACCCGCTGACTGTTCTCAGCCAATGAAATCATCATAGTAAAACTTAACGTAAACAAATTTTATGAAAACAAACTTGGCGGGAATTTGCAAGTTCAAGGCCAAGAGTTGAAACGGCTTGTCCCATTCCAGTGCAAAGAGGTGATACGCCTAAAAGCACGACATGTGCGTTTTGACTTTAGTGTCGCTTCTAAAACAATTGTAGTCAAGTTACACCAGCTCAGTAATTTGGTTAAAAGTTTGCAGAGAAGTGGTTGGAACTTTCGTTTCATCTGACCGACTTTTCATTCTGGCCATTTCGGATTCGCGTAATCGACACACCAATGATCGTTTTGTTCACGCAGACTGTCGAGACGAGGGTACTCTGCATATGTTTTTTTTTGTTTCTCTCTTTTCTTTTTTCAAACTAACAATGGATTAACATGTTGTTCGAAACAAGTCCGTCATTTTATTACATGGAAACGTTGTTGTGGATTGGCGATTTGAATAAAACACCAACATCAATGTCTATTAACATATCCCCCGTAGCTCAAATGAACTACTCAACTGATCCCGTGCTGCAGTCAAAATGTATGGGGCAGGTTATGCAGGTCTGAAGAAATGAAATAGTGGCTCCCTCGACAAAGCAGTTGTGCACATACTAACTACGCCGAAGCCCTGACAGGGACAAACAGCGGGAAACATTTATATCTTTGTCCTACCATATCATCTGTTTATTAAAAAAAATGAGACATTGGAAATATCATTCAAATTGCCGTTAAATTATTTTCTATTGATCAAGTAGGTGCCCCAAAATGGCCAGTTGACGGGCATTTTCGCCTCCAACCTCCGGCTAATGAGAACCCGGTTAGTGACTTCCGATCATAGTTCTGTGATATGGAGAATTCGCAATAACAAAAACTGAACTTTGGTATTTTATTTCTGTGTCAACGGGTATACAGAAATTATTCTTGGTAACACATTATTCTTAGTAACATATTCACTTGACTTTCAGCGGCACGAACTTCGCGACGAAAACGGGAGTGTTCGAATTTATTGTTTCACGGGGATATTAAAAATGCTCCCGGATTCGTTTTATTAGGATGGAGAAAATCACGACAGTGGAAAAATCGGCCGTTTTCGAATTAAATTTGGAAGGTGAATTATTAGGGAAATTACCGTATCAGCAATTAAAAATTCAGACCACTCAGCAAAGTTTATTTTATTTTTTCTTTAAATCTAAAACTGATTGCAATGTATGGTGAGCATATATGTCTGCTTGGAGACAAAGTTCTACCAGAAGGATTTGAAATAATGGTTGAATTGAGATAGAAGATCATACATGTATATTAGTTCGTTGGTTTGTAGTGCAAACTTTAAAACAATGTTTAATTGGTGAGGAACGTCATGTACATATATGAATCCAGGAACTTATTTCCATCGAGGATATATACCAAGCTATTTCCCAACAAGGTAATTAAGCCATTAATTTATAATCTGATCAGATGTGTACATATGCTTGGAGTCTATCGAATATCACTGACCTTGACCTATTTTCCTGAGGTCAAATTCTATATGTTGAGTCTAAATTCTTCAATTTCATGTTCCATATGCAATTAAGGTAGAACAGACAGAAAAATTGTTGAAGATGATTGACCTTGATATGTATTTCCAATTTCAAATAACTTTGATTATGAGCTATACAGAAGAGTAAGCATACATATATATTTAGAGCTGAGAATTAGCTCATGCTAGATGTGTTTCTGAGATGAGAGAAATACAGTCAACCCTACTAGATCACATTATTGATATCCAGCATAGTGTTGTCCAAGTTCTGAAAACACATTTTATGCAATGCATGATTGCTGAGTTCTGACAACTGATAACCGAGTGGTACTGGAGCCCATTGGGCTATTTCAGGTCAAAGTGTAGTCCAAATTTGACTGACTGGCTTCGGTAATCATTTACTGTGTAATGTACAGTAATTCATCAACTCACTGTTGTTACAGAACTGCGTGTCTGACCTTCAATATGCCTAAAGTCAAGAAAAAAAGTGTTCATACAAGAAATCAAGAAAAGAAAACTCTCTACAGGGACCAAAAAACGGAAAGCCATGTGAGTTCACATAGAAATCTCTATTTAAAATAAATATGTAAATAAAATTATTAAGTTTTAAATATTATATAACATAAACATTCATACAATTCCTACATATGTTGCCAATAATTAGTATCTTCCCGTAATGCCTAAACATTCTTGTATCCAAATTTAATATACTTATATTTATAACCTAAGTAACATTATTCTTTCATCATCTACTTGTAAAACAATATTATTATTTTTGACTTTTAGACATCTGATATCGCTCATTCCTCAAATACTACTGATAAAGGCACAGTAACTGATAACAGGGAACAAGATAGAGAAAGGCAAGCTATATCCAGACATCATCCAGATAAAGGTGATGCCATTAGAGAACAAACAAGAAGGCACAAGGCAAAAACCAGACAGGATCCAACCAAAGGGGCTATTATCAGAATACAAACCAGTTCAGCCATGGCAAAAGCCAGACAGGATCCGGTCAAAGGGGCTACTATCAAAATACAAACCCGTTCAGCCATGGCAAAAGCCAGACAGGATCCGGTCAAAGGGGCTACCATACGAAGGCAAACAAAAGCCTGTATGGCAAATGCTAGGAAAAACCCAGTTAAAAATACAGCCATTAGGCAGCAGATTAAAAAAAGTAAAGCAGAACTGAGAAGAGATGAGAGGAAAGTCAAAATAGCAAGCCAACTGGATAGCATACGCAAGGCTAGAAAAAGGCAATTGGATAATCAAAGGAAGAAGTTATTACAGGATGATACTACTTCAGAAGGTGCTTCTACATGGCCAAAGCCAATAACTGATGAGATTAAGAAACAATGTATATCTGAATACAGGCAGTGCACATCTTCAGAAAATCTGAAAACCCATACTTGCAGTATCTGTGGTGAGGAAAAAAATGACATCATTAAATATCACATAGATAACTTACCCAACAAAGAATTAATCTCACAAGACAGCCAACCTGTAGTCCTTGATGAGTATAAACACTTAGGCCTCATACTGGTACCTGAAGGGGTTTCTGGTGATATTGTTTCCTGTTGTGGTGATTGCAAGAAGAGTCTGGAGACCAACTCATTACCCAAATTCAGTTTAGCTAATGGATTCCAGTTTGGGACTACTCCTCCAGAGCTTCAGGATCTGACTATACCAGAAAAACTGCTTATATCAGCATATCGCACCAAGATGTGTATCGTAAAATTAACCTTAATTTTAGGTCCAGGTACAGGTCAGCTGGCTATTCAGGGAAATAGCATAACTTTCCCCCAAGATACCAGTGCAATTACAAACCTCCTGCCATTGAATGTGGATTCTCTAAATAGTGTCATCAAAGTGGTTTTTATCGGAAACAAATTACCAACAAAACAGCAACTGAAAAATATTTTTCAGGTCAGAAAATCAAAAGTAAAATCAGCACTTCAATGTTTGGCCAAAATCCATCAGCAGTACAAGGATATAAATATTTCTAGTGAAAATCTAGAAAAACTCCCTACTGATGATATCCCATCCAGCATATGGCAATGTTTAGTCCATTCTACTGATGTTGATGCCAATTCTGCAGAAAAGTCTGCATACACTGCAACAAACACAGATACTGTTTTGGCTGAAGCTGTGCCCAATACTGGGGATGAAGCTGCAGCACCTGATGATGTTGCCATCATTATGGAGTCCAGTGGTGTTATTGATATGGATGTTACAGCTGTCTCCACACAGGATTACCTCTCTGCTGCTGCCAAAAAACTCCAAGAGGACAGTAGCAGTACTTTACTTGTACCACATGGTTCTAAACCATGTACTGAGTATAACAACCCTGATATGTGGTGAGCATTCATTATATACATTTTCAATTATTTTAGTACATAAGGTCACACCAATATTGGCCGATATTGGAATGAAAATTTTATTTTTATTTCATCCGCCGATATTGCAAGATGGATTCTTGGAGAAAAAATTCTGTGGGAATAAACTGGACCTAAATTCTGAACCCCTTAACCAAATTACAAGTCCAGTATACGATAGGAAAGCTAAGAATCTGCTTTCTTTGAACATGGTAGTTAGATTGAAATCTTTTAAGATCTGGACAGAAAGATTTGAGCTTAAATATTTTATATCTCAAATTTCTAGAAAATCGAACCAACTAGCTACAGATATACAGGGTAGCTTGGTTACTCCTGTCTATGATGCATATGATATCTGTACTATTAGTTTCGATATTTAATGTTCTTTAACATTCCTAGGTTTATGTACTTTTGGCCCAGTTTTGGGTATCTTATTTGCAACCACATGTTATTAAAGCATTCAGTTTGGATGTGTTAATCGTGAAAGACACATCAATAGTTGCAAACTTTCTCAGATGAGATACGTTCGATAGGAATATTATTCCCTAAGTTATAATCTGTCTATCACATTTATAACAATTACCCTTATTATTGCAAGATAAAAGTGACAATTTTTCTAATATGAGAGATGAATGTAAGCTACGTCAAAAAAAAATATTTTTATTTTTCCACTCTCCGACATTGTATGAGCAGGGTATTTTATTTTTAATTTTTTTTCCTACCTACATCAGACATTTGCATTAAAAAATTCCGCTGAACAAAAAAATAATTGTCACTCCTCTAATTAAATTGCTCCCTGATTATAAAATTGTTATTTACACCTCTATACCGGTAGGACTGGTGGCTATTTCCATCTTTTCCCCTACAACATGGGAGGACCGGAGGCTCCACGAAAGGTTAAGGTCTCAATGGGCTTGTGGATTAGGCACCTTATGTCATTCCATGATAGAAAATTCCGACAAGCAGTCCCATTCCTGATCCATGTATTCAATGTTCTGCAGAAACGAGAGGTAATGGTCTATAAATTTTAACAAAATGTTAATATTTTCTCATCTTCAAGTTTATTGGACAATATGAACATTTCAATATAATATATTCCTTGCATAATAATATATATTTAGCAGTGTTGAGATTCGCTGGTCATTATTAGATTCGATTATCTTTGGAGAAAAACGAATGATGATCGAATAAATTCGATTTTAAAAATGCTACAAAATGATATGCAATATTCCAGGGTTTTCTTCAATTGAAATGACATAAACTGATCAAATAACACCATACCTTTAGTAACAGTAACAGCATGGACGTAAGTGTGAAGTATACACACTATAGGTGCGAAAATGAGTGCATATACTGCTGTGCAACTCAACCTATCTCAGCCAGACTTCGGCCTTTTCCTCCAAAACTTTGTCTGTAATTGTCCGATATACATGACAATTAATCGAATACAATGAAACCAAAAGCGAAATCGTTTTAAATTTAAAATGGATTCAATAATTGATTAATCCTACCAACACTAATATTTAGGTGTCATTACAAACATCACTGAGAGTGAGGAGATCAAAGTTGTCCCAGGATGCGCAAGCAATATCCAATATTTCCAAGGAGGAGCTATCTGCAGCTGTTGACGCCCTTGCTGCAGGTGAAACAAGGGTCTCCAACCCTTCCGTGCAGAAACTGATGAACGAGATGCATGCTGTCGGTGCTAACATCAGAGTTTCTCAGTATGCAAAGCAAGGCTTCAGGAGTGAGATCCATTCAATGATGGTAAATATATTACATGTACATTGTACTTTCTCCCAACAATATCTTTCTTTTGTATAAATTATTGATAGTTAAATAGTCCCTGTTTGTTGTACAGCTTGACATTTCCAAATACCATAATCAGTCTAATAAGAGCCTCACTCCTATAAGCGCCCTCACTGTTATTACAGCAGGATAGAGGAGGTTCTGAGGATCCCAAAACTATTTCGGATTGAACAAAGATCCATATTTGACCGAGATCAAAAGAGTCTTATTAGAAAACCTGATGATCTATTATAATCTTATACTTTTCAGATTGAGCTTGGTATGCCAGCTTTCTTTATGACAATAAACCCAGATGATCTATTGTGAATATTATGTTCATATTGTCACTTACACAACTTTAATATGCCAACTATTCACAGGAAATTTTTCTGTAGTTAATTAATAAAGCATGAATATATATTTTTCAGCTGACATTCACTCCCCAATAGTGTGCTATCTAGCAGGAAAGGATATTGACATTGATGCCAATTTGCCTGACTCTGTACCTTCAGCAGTAGACCGTGCAAAGATAGTTGCAGAGAATCCGGTAGAAGCAGCCAAGTAAGAAAGCAATCTTATCATATGCAAACTAGAATTATATATTACAATTTGTGTTCTGTTGTTTTGTCTACTTTATAGCCCACCTATTGCTTTACTCGTCCCTGTCGTCAGTCCGTATGTGGATATTTTAAAGTCAAAATGTCCTCCATAAACATGCTACAGTACTGTAACTCATAGAAACGTACTGGATGACCTTGACTTACTCTTTGGGAAGTACATTAACCCAAAATTAAGTAGGTCAATGCCAATTACTAGGTTGAATTGATCGTTTACCTATCAGTTGTCTATGGGAGAATACTTGGATGACTTTGGACTACTTCACTCAGAATTAAGTAGGCAATGTCATCTAAAGGTCAAATAATGCAAATTATAGGTCAAATTGACCTTTCACCTTACAATAACATAATGTGGATATGTGCCATCCATTGAATAAATCAGTAAATAAAAAAAATAACACTATTTATCCCACAGATTCTTCAAGTTAGTGATTGATGCTGTCATAGAGTGTCTCTTGCGGTATGATAAAGATGGCGGAGGTGTGCTCGGAGATTTATCAGGATACTATGGATGCGTAGAAGAACAGGGGAGAGGTGCGTACATATTTGCTTCTTCCGGTCTGTCCATCCATCTGTCTACCTGTTGTCCATAAATATTGATCTTTAGATTTGCACTGTTTACTTTCGAGTTAGATTTCATTTTCTATTAAATATGTGGGTACTTTTATGATCTCCTGTGTGTTTACCTGAATGAGGTCACTGTGACCTATATCTTCAGAACAGTGGCCTTCTTTGAGAAAATATATAATCAACATTTCCTGGCTTATATGGCACTGCACATGGAATGCTAAGGTCTGCTAATGTGTACCATAGCTATCTTTGGTAATATTATACATGTATCATATCAAAATCAGTGATAGTTTCCTTAAACAGTTTATTATTGCCTTGTAGGTACTCTTCATTTACACATGGTAGTGTGGTTGAAAGGCTACAGAACACCAACGGAAATGAGAGACAGAATGTCTTCAGATGAAGAGTTTAAACACCGACTCCTACAATATCTTGACGGTGTGATCAAACAGCAGGCCCCAGAAGACTGCCCAAGGGAACAGATGGATATCGACAGTACTGGAGAAGTACCTGCTAAAGTTACACATATGGAACCGGATACTGAGAGTGATGTGGAAACTACGTCTGCAGAAGAGAAATACAAGACCTTCATGCAGCGTCCACCAGATCCAGCAGATCCAGGATATGAAAATAACAGGATACAACACCTAAACAAGCTAGCAAACTACAGTAATAAGCACAGACACACTTTCACATGTACCAAATATGGATGTAAAGAATGTAGGTTTGATTTCCCCAGGGATCTTGTTCTATTTACCTATGCAGACTGTGAAAATGTTATTACTATTCAGAGACATAATCAGTGGATTAATAACTATGAGGAAACTATTCTTCTCTGCACAAGGTCAAATATGGACATTAAGTTCTTAGGAAGTGACAAGGACTGTCCCAGTTTGGCATTCTACATAACAGATTACCAAACGAAATCATCTCTAATCACCCATAATATTGTGGCACTCATTGCTGCAGCTGTGAAAAATCTGGAGCTTGGTAAAAATAATGCAGATGCTAGTGATCACATAGCGAAGTCTAAACAAATGGTGGTCAAATGCCTGAATAAGGTGTGCAGCCAGGTGGAGATGTCCGCGTCTCATATTGCTGCACTTCTTCTTGGCCATAAGGATAAGTATACATCTGAGATATTCTACATTCTGAATATTCATTGCTTCTTGTCCTGGATTTCGTCCAATCCTGATGAAAATGATGAGTCAGAGGATTTCCAGGTTACCACAGGTAATGAAGGTTTGGTTTAAGTCAATCAGAGAATTGACTATTTGTCACGTGGCACCAACCTGGCACATATCTCACTATATGAATACACCAGCAGTATTCGCAAGGTGCCGTCAACCTCAGATGTGAGCAGATCCAAAACTGGAGGCACGGACAACAGAGGAAGAAAGATGAACGACAGGTTTCTGTATACTAATGACCACCCTCAAAGCCACACTCATCACCAGATTAAGCGCTCAAAGCTTGTGATACCTAAGCTCTCCTATATTCCTCCAAGCCCGGAAAATAACGAGGAAAAGTTTGCTCAACTGATGCTAGTCCTCTTCAAGCCATTCACTTCCTATGCTGATCTACGTGAGAGTACTAACACATGGTTAGGGGAATTTCAGAATTTTCCATTTAAAGATATGGATCTCAAAAGAATCAACAATGTCAAAGAAATGCACAGAGGGCTCAAGGAGAAAAAGGAGAAAAATGACAGGCGGAGACAAGAGATAGATGAAAGTGGAGAGCGTGACATAACAACCAATGCTCATGAGCCTGATGGTGTCTACGACTATCTCTCTGATGAGGAAGAGGAGCTTGTAGATGACATTATGATAGACGAAATGGACGTATCAGAAGAGAATGACATTGCTGAATGAATTCAAATATTAATCAACAATGGTAAATTACCAGGAGACTCTGCAGCAAACAGTGATGACAGCACAGACCGCATTAATACATATAGTCCAATCTCAAACCAGTCATATTTGCCATCAAAAACCTGGCAAAAGGACATAGAGCACCACAGACAGAAAATGCTCAGTAAACTCCAAGAAGGTAACCAGGTACAACCATCTTGTGTTGATGTCCAAGTCATGGAGTGTGACAATGTTGATGATGAAGGTGGTGAAAATAGTAAGGCGGTTCCCAGATTATTGTCTGGTTCCTCTAATCAGATGATCCAAAACCATACAATACAACAGTTCAAACTTAATGAGAAACAACAAGAAGCCTTCAGGTATTTAACTTGTGAAAACATTTATATTTTTATTACATTTATTTGAAAAAAATAGGAGTAATTTGTGACTTTTAAAAATAAAAATACATCAAAGTATTCTATTTTCTTCAAATTCCAATATTTCAGGTTGATGTCACGAAACCCACTTGCGAGAATTAATGGTGAGCAATATAAGCAGTTGCTATTGTACCTTGGAGGCCCAGGTGGCACTGGAAAAAGTCAAGTAATCACTGCGTACACCTATCTTCATGAATCCCTGGGGATAAGGCACACACTCCGCCTATGTGCATACACTGGCTCTGCAGCAGCCCTTATTGGTGGGAGTACGCTCAGCAGTTTGGCTCAGCTTGGTAGGGGGCGCACAAGCCTTAAAAAGTTGGAGGCTACATGGTTCTCTGCTTGTACATGTGTGGATGATGAGACCTCCATGACTGGCTGTGAAACTCTAGGAAGGCTCCACAGGAATCTAGTAAAAGCCAAGCATATAGACACAGAACCATTTGGAGGAGTTGACATGATTTTTGTTGGTATGTACAGCCTCGATACTAATACAATGTTATACCGGTAGTATATTATAATGAACACTTAATCTAGGACTAATAAAATGTACATATTAGCATTACCTTTGTTACCTACAGCAGACATGGATATATCTTTATTACCATTTTCGTTATATATATATATTTAATTTCAGGCGATTTTAACCAGTTCCCACCTGTGAAAGGAACTCCATTGTACTATGGCAGTAGTCCAGGCACTCCTACGAAACCTGTGCGTAATCAGTCAAACATTGACAGAGAAGCTGGGAGAAATCTGTGGCATCAACTGACTCATGTCATCATTCTCACAGAACAGATGCGCATCCAGGATGTAGAGTATAGTGGACTACTGGATCGTTTGTCTGAGGGAGACTGTACAGACGATGACTATAATACCCTCATGACCAGAGTGGCTGGGTCCACTGGAGTTAGTTTGTCATCAAACAAGTTCAAGCAAGCTCCCATTATTGTCCCTGGAAATGCTCTGCAGACGGCTATCAACAAAGAACATGTAATAGCACAGGTAAGCTACTGGTAACCAAGTTGGTATCAGTGTTTCTATTGACAAATCCACGAAAATTGAACTTACACCATCAAAAATGCAGCAAATCCAGCAACTACCAGCAACACGAACTGGAGGCCTTCCAGGCATGTGTTACATAGTGACAGGAATGCCCGTCATGCTAACTAACAATGTGGCAGTGGAACTGGCCCTCACAAATGGTGTGATGGGCACAGTTCACTCTGTAATTTCCCATTCATCAGAAATTCCATCAAGAGTGCTTATTCACACATTCCAACATCAGCCTGAATCTTTGATAGTTCATTTTCCTACTTCCAAATGTCCTAAATTAGATACTCTAGAAGTTGGACATATCCCTGTGTATCCAATGAAAGCCAGTTTTTCACACAAATTCCCCAACCAGGAAACTACTACTTCAATATCCAGGACAAATCTACCTCTATTACCGGCCTACTCCTACACCTCATACAAGTCTCAGGGAAGAACACTTCAATCTGCAATCGTTGATCTCATGCCGCCAACAAAGCAGCGTAAGATTGACACCAGTTTTGCATATGTCCCCCTCTCCCGTATCAGAAGATTAACTGACTTAGTTATCTTACGGAAATTTCCAAAGAAAGTGTTGAACAAAATGAAGAACAAAGATCACTTGGCACAAGTTGCTCGATTTAAATCTTTTAAAGCTGACCCCGAGGACTAAAGCTACCCATAAGGTTTTGGAGTAATGAATTAGACAGTTGATGTTTCCAAGTTATTGATCATTTTCTTTTCATGTCACCCGATGTTCATTTCCCTATGACTTTTGTATAAGAACTTCATAGAATCCGTTCATTCACCACCACATCATTTATCTCATCAATGGATTTACACCAGTCACCCTCCTGGATTAAAGAGCTAGGGATACGTTCTGCTTGGTGAACAGAGCGAGGATTGATATATTCTACAATTGTGTTATATATATTTTTCTATTTCAATAAAACACACAGAATTTGATACACAATTTTGATATCTTTTATCTTTCACACAATTAGGTGACCTATAAACCTCGAAATTCGAAAAAAATGTCCAAATGCCTCCTAAGACCATGGAAATGCGCTTAATTAGATCAGTGTGACCTGACATAATTGGGTCAAGGTCAATGTCACCTACTTTCTGGCCCAATTTCTTACGTAATTATGTGACCTAGAAAACTCGAAATTGGCACACACATGTCTCAATGCCTCCTACGGCAATGGAAATGGTCAGTCTTAGGTCAAGGTACACACTTAAATCATATCAAACCCTACTTCGTAGGTCCTGTGACGTTAGTCACACTGCTCATGTATTATGGCGGTCACATATACATTGTATCAAACTTATGAATATATTCCTACGAAGTAGGCTACAGATCGCAAATTGTCCGGTAATGAGTCAGTGAGTCAGTCCATACGAATCCTTTCGTCGGCAAAATAAGGAGAACCGTTGACATTAGAACCTTGATTTTTGGCATGAACGTGCATTAGGGCATTGTTACCAGCAAGTTCTGAGCTGATCGAGCTGATGAAAATTTGATTTATAATTAATTTTTTATTATTTATTGATGACTCGAGTGCACTGGCATGCCCATCAGGAACCCTTGGCTGTATTCTTCACTGTGACTTTTAAGCGCCTGGGACTAACTTCGGCCGCCCAGCACTAAAGCAAAAAACAAAATGATGCGCCCAGCTCTCGAAAATATCAGTAACTTTAATGGTACTTGCCAAAATATGTCGGCATTATACGTTTCCAGGTAGCTCCGCCATGTTTTCCCTAATAGTCCACGCCACGCTTCCCAAACATCTGCCGTAAATTGTTGGAAATATTCGGGAACCCTCGTGATCATGCTGGTCGCTGTTAGCCGGTGGTATTGCGGAAGGCTACCGAAATCCCAGAATCTCGCGTCAGGCGAGCTGTATATGTCACGATGCATGAAGGAAGCAAATCATTTGATCAGAGAATGGAGGTTGTTATTTCGTCTGCTGCGAAGTTTTACCGAGCCACGAATATCACTTGACATGTATTTTATAAATCAATGTCATGAAGCGCCAAGCAACTTTCAAAAACTTTTTCTCACAGAAGCGTCAGAGGTCCAATGAAGGTAAATCTTTTGTTGGCTTTCGGTGGTCGTTGTTGTTGTTCTAAAACGTCAGCTTCCAAAAAATATTTTAATTATATCTATATTAAAAGCACACATGCATGTGTGCGCTCGCTCGTACGTCGTAATCAGTCTATTAGATCTACATGTACTATGAGATATCTATAATATGGCTAGTACACTTGAATCCAGTATTAAACTGAGTAATCTATTTTTAGCCTAACTTACATTGTAATGTTGACACACATTCCGATACCACACATTCCGATAGTATCCGTTTTCACTCATTTGCTGGTCTTGGAATTTCGTTGAGATTGAAGGCATGTTATACTGCACGTTTTATATATCCAGCCTATACAACATTGCATGATTTCTTCAGTTCAGTCATTAGTTAAAAAATGTTCTACCTCAAAAAGAAATAAAAAATGGCTGGATTTTATGAGAGAAATTACTAAATTTAAACACAACAATGACCCTATTATATGTTATTACTGAAGAAATCGATAATAAAATCATCGTTGTGTTTAAATTCAGTAACCTATAACCAGTTGTTTATTTTGTTCGTGTGTGCTTTATTGTTCATTGATTATTATTATGTACTCTCTTCAGATGAGGTACCTTGAAGTTGAATGCCAAATAAATATATCCATGGAAAATGGCTCTCTAGTGATGCCTGATTTGATTCTTGCATTCTAACAAATCTCTGATCTTGACCTTTCTCACTTCAAATTTGTGTTTCTTATCCAGTTTCCTGTCTTATTTAGGACTACAAACATTTACTTCTCAACTGCTCTGACAGAGCATCATTCCCTACGCTAATTTAAGAAATTAATCGCCTAATGCCGAGAAGGGGGAGGAGGTTCCCCGCTCTCTCGGACTCTCCCCCAACACTTCGTGCTGTACTGCTGGGCTGATCATTCTCCAGGGTAATAGAAACTGAGGGCGATAATAGTTGCTACGCTAATGACTCACCAGCGGTGACATCTGAAAAAGTTAATAGTTCCCACTGTCAATTAGAGACGCTATATAAATTCTCTCATGGTAGCACACAGGGCCCCCAAGTCATCTCTCGAGTACACACTTAAATTATCTCAAACCCTATTTCGTAGGTCCAGTGACGTTAGTCACACTGCCATGTATACATTATGTATATTAAAATATACATTAATTACAAATGTATTTATATGTATAACAGCAGATGATCCATTCATTATTATTTACAGAGTACAATACCTTCATTGATAAATTTGCATATTTTTTCCAGTTTACGTAGATCTTCTGTTTGGAAAGGATCTCTTAATTTTATCACATTCCGTCTAACATAAGTATGTCGTGCTAGATATTTTGAGCGTGAGTCTACTAATTTTTGACACAAGAACATAAATGGAACTCCTCTCCAATACTGTTTGTTTCACACGCTGCTATGTGAGTATCTTTCGGCCTTTGTGATTTGACGCCATCTTCCTGTTTCTATCGGGAGTTTATGACTACAAGTGTGAAATTTTGATACGATTTTTCTGCTTTTTTTTCGTCAAGTAATGTCGGGTAACTTTTCAAATGAAACTAGAGGTTCCGCTTTGACCCTTGAGTTGCCGCTCCGGCATGAAGCCTATGCTGGTTGTTTTTGTAAGCAAAAACATACGTCTCCCCCAACCTCCCACCTAGCCTTGAGTGGGCACATAATTTAAGGGAAAGTGCTATAAAATGAATGTAGCAATAAGTATCCTAAACAAAGCTGCTCATCTAAAAATATTAATTACAAAGAGTCGATTTTCATTGTTGCAGTAACCCAGTGAGGAGTCGGGATTTATATAGCAATGAGTGGATTGCCGACATCTACAGCGTCCAACCAATGTGAAATACATGTAATTGTGAAGCATCAATTATTTCGAAACTGATCACATTATATGAAAGATGCAAAACATACAAGAGCCACACATATAGTATACATGCTGTACCGTATAGAAGTTTCATGCATCTGCCTTCAGCAGTTTCCAAGATATGGAGTGAACAAAAATTGAACAGACAGATAAGCACATTTTGCACTAGCTCACACCAAAACCTAATTAGATCATAAGGCCATTTCAATGAAGCTTCCATCCAAGTTTGGTGAAATTTCATCCAGTAGTTCGCCACATATCTTGTAGACAAGTGTATAGTCCTGTACATACATGTAACAAAGATAGACATCAGAAACAGATGGATGCACGTAAACAAACCAAAACCTAATCAGATGAGGAGGCCATCACGATAAAGCTGCCATCCAAGTTCGGGGAAATTCCATCCAGTAGTTCTTCAGATATTTTACAGACAAGGCCTGTCTATACATGTACAAGTAGACAGACGGATGAACACCAAACACGTGCGCACACCAAAACATAATAAGATGCGGAGGCCATTCCAATAAAGATTCCATCCAAGTCTGGTGAAGTTCACCAGAGGCCATCACGATGAAGCTTCCATCCAAGTTCGGGGAAATTCCGTCCAGTAGTTCTCCAGATATCTTACAGACAAGGCCTGTCTATACATGTATAAGTAGATGGACAGGCAGACAGACAACATATCCAGACGAACGCATGCATGCATACCGAAACCTAATAAGATGAGCTCATTGCAATGAAGCTTCCACCCAAGTTTGGCGAAATTCCGGTGGGGTAGTCCTCCAGATATCTTCCAGACAAGGCTTGTATGTACATGTACAAGTAGACGGACGGACGGATGGACACGAACGAACGCTCGCACACACACACCAAAACCTAATCAGACGAGCGGTTATCCCAATGAAGCTTCCATCCAAGTTTGGTGAAATTCCGTGGAGCAGTTCTCCAGATATCTTGCAGGCAAGGTCTGTATATACATGAACAATTAGATGGACGGACGGACACCGAACATGGACGAACGCACACACAAACCAAAACCTAATCATATGAGAGGGCTACCCCAATAAAGCTTCCATCCAAGTTTGCTGAACTTCCGTCAAGTAGTTCTCCAGATATCTTGCAAACAAGGCCTGTATATACATGTACAAGTAGATGAACGGACGGACGGACACCGGACACGGATGAATGCATGCACACATAAACCAAAACCTGATCAAAATTGTAAATGAAACGATTCGGCAATATCTATTTTCTCGAAACCCCAGATTTCACAACCACATAAGACGATTGGTTTTACCACTTGATCAAAAGTTTTAGCTGACAATCACTAGGTGAGGACAGATTTCAAGTTTTGCTATATACACCAAATAAAGCTTTCGATGCTTTCGCAATGAGTTGCTTTCTTGCAGATAAGTATTTACCAGTGTCAGAGAGATGATCACCCTGTTCTCGTCAGAGAGAAGTTACACAAGTTTTGCCCTATCTGGCATATTGATGAAGTTAACCCTATATCTGGCTGGGCAATTTGGGGCCTGGGTGGACCATTTCGACCCCCCTCCCGCCCCCCGTAAATATTTTTCTTATCTCTTGAGCTAGCGGGCTGAAACTCATCTCATCATACCATTGGTGGGTAAAGCTCTACCAGAAAATGTCTGAAAATCCGAAATGGCTGTTTCACACGCTGCTATGCGAGTATCTTTCGGCCTTTGTGGTTTAACGCCATTTTCCTGTTTCTATCGATAGTTTATGACTACAAGTGCGAAATTTTGATAGGATTTTTCTGATTTTTCCATCAAGTAATTTTCGGTTCGTTATAAATTTCGTTTTATATATTCTGTAGATAACGCCTTTTGAGGAGTAGTACATATCGCTATACCATTTCTGAATAAACTGACCTTTAAGGGTTTGTTCTAAAAATTTTAAGAAACAAACATCATTGTTAACACTTTGCCAGTCCCATATATCATTGCATCCAGTATCATATAATATAGATTTAACATGGTTTAACCAGAGATATTTAGCTATATCTCTTTGGGCATAAATAAAATTGTATATTACATACGCCATTTTTTTTCTTCCACTTCTTCTTCTTCTTTTCCCTTAATCAATTTCAACCAGTACGAGACCGTTCTTACACACACTTTGATGTACAGCGGGTACACCACGAGTTCCCCATAAACCAGAAAATTCGGCGAAGATTTCTTGATTGGTAACATTCTTTTACAAAATTGTAAATAAAACGATTCGGCAATGTTCATTTTCTCGAAACCCCAGATTTCACAACCATATAAAACGATTGGTTGTACCACTTGATCAAAAAGTTTCAGCTGACAATCACCGACAATCATACAGTTAAGGACAGATTTCGAGTTTTCCTATATACACACCAAATAAAGCTTTCGATGCTTTTGCAATGAGTTGCTTTCTTGCAGATAAGTATTTACCAGTGTCAAAGAGATGATCACCCTGTTCTCGTCAGAGAGAAGTTACACAAATTTTGCCCTATCTGGCATATTGATGAAGTTAACCCTATATCTGGCTGGGCAATTTGGGGCCTGGGTGGACCATTTCGACCCCCTCCAGTCTCGCGGGGTTATGCAAAAAGGCTGTAAACTGGTCAGTGGAGGTATGGACATTCCCTCCCCTCTCCCCGGACATTCTCGCACCGGACTTACTTCTCCTACACTTATATTTATGTAATTTTGTTTCTTAATTATATTTCCAAAAATTACCTCCAAAATCTAATTCTGCCAATCTTGGAGCCCATTCCCTCTTCATCGCAATGTCGAATAACATATTTTTAGCTGATATAGTCATCAAAATCTGTTACTTGTAAATATGAAGATTTTGGTTGACCGATGGCGGCCGTATTGTGTTTGCGGAGCAACTTCAAATGATATTTTGGTAGACCTCGCGACCCATCAATCATGTAGGCCAAGTATCGCATCGATCAGTTCAGTGGTTCTGGAGATTAATGTATTACCAATCTGGCCCATTGATGAAGTTAACCCTATCTAGCCTGGGCAATTTGGGGCCTGAGTGGATCATTTCGGACAAACAACCCCCACCCCCGCTCCCACTCCGGTAAATATTTCTCTTATCTCTTGGGCTAGGGGGCTGAAACTCATCACATCATACCATTGGTGGGTAAAGCTCTACCAGAAAATGTCAGAAAATTCAAAATGGCTGTTTCCCAGTATCTTTCGTCCTTTGTTGTTTGACGCCATCTTCCTGTTTCTATCAGGAGTTCATGACTACAAGTGCGAAATTTTGATAGGATTTTTCTGCTTTTTTCATAAAGTAATTTCAGATAACTTTTGAGATGAAATTTCGTTTTGTATATTCTGCAGATAACGCCTTTGAGAGGTAGTACATATCGCATTTCTGAATAAACTGACCTTTAAGGGTTTGTTCTAAAAATTTTAAGAAACAGACAGCATTGTTAACACTTTGGGAGTCCCATATATAATTGAATCCAGTACCATATAATATAGATTTAACATGGTTTAACCAGAGATATTTAGCTATATCTCCCTGGGCATCAATAGAATTCTATATTACATACGCCGCCGAGTGTTTTTTTTTTTTCACTTCTTTTTCTTTTTCCTAATCAATTTCAACCAGTATAGTACGAGACCGTTCTTACAGACACATATATAGCGGGTACACCACGAGTTCCCCATAAACCATAAAATTCGGCGAAGATTCCTTGATTCCTAAAACATGTAAAATTCTTTTACAATATTGTAAATTCTCGATTACAAATACACTTTGAAAAAGCTTCTGCTATACAGGTAACCACGATGGAGAGAGAAGTTGAACTTTGTCCTGGAGTTGCATGAAGGTGTGATGTAAGGGAGATAACCCTGCATTCACAGTGATGATCAAAACACATTCTCGTCTCGCGAGTCTCCCTACTGCGAGAAAGAGTCTCACGCGTAAATGGGAGCCATCCCCCCAAAATTTGGGAGGTGAGTAGGCGGCGTATGATTATCTGGCTTGTCACTGACCTGCTGACTCCACCGAGTTAGAAGCGAATTGCTAAACATAACGTGGGCTATATAATTGGGAAATGACTCTTTCCGTTTCGGAGCATATCAATCGCGAACAAATTATTGTCGGTATGTATACTTAGCCGTGAAAGCGAGTTATCTAATACAGGAAGTAGTTCGCGGGTAGACACGGCTCGCTTTGAGAATGATGTCATGCTGCCTCGCTTTGAGATTGGAGATTCAAAAATGTCACCAGTTTACATGAGAGTCGCTTTGGTCTCCCGCGGGTAGACACGGCTCTCTTTGAGAATGGATCAAAACAGTTGCAAAGGTTGCATTTTCCGGTTCCACACATAGTGCAGTACTTTTAAGATTCCGAGAGAGTTATGGAGCCCTTGCTGTATTTGGCTGTTTGATTGACCTTCATTTACATGTTGAAAATTCGGCTCAAATGGGCATTTTAAAGCAAATAGAGACATTTTCAGAGTTGAAATATTTATTTAAAATCTAATCCGGAAGATTTGATGTTAAAATACAAACGAAGAAACGGCATATAACATCAAACGGCGAAACCGTCCTGGTGATGGATGTGTCCTGCTGGTGGACGTTCTACTGGTGGATGGGGAGCTGTTGAGAGACAAGACCACTATTAAAAATAGTCCCGATCCGTTATAACTTAACCCCCTTTTGGCAACCTCTGCCAGAGAAGTGAATTGTTTTCAATATTTTTCTCAGTCTCTGTTGCGACGAATAATTGATGAGCTATGATATGTGTTTGGTTAGTAGTATACAAGGCGTAAATTGGCAGGATAGCGCGTCAGTGCGCATGCGCAGAACCTTTGGTGACGTCACAATTGGTTGTGTGCGCATGCGTGTGTGTGTGTGGATGGTGGGTGCTGGGTTCAAAATGGCGGCCTGTGTGGATGGTGGGTGCTGGGTTCAAAATGGCGGCCTGTGTGGATGGTGGGTGCTGGGTTCAAAATGGCGGCGTGTGTGTGGATGGTGGGTGCTGGGTTCAAAATGGCGGCCTGTGTGGATGGTGGGTGCTGGGTTCAAAATGGCGGCGTGTGTGTGGATGGTGGGTGCTGGGTTCAAAATGGCGGCCTGTGTGGATGGTGGGTGCTGGGTTCAAAATGGCGGCCTGTGTGGATGGTGGGTGCTGGGTTCAAGATGGCGGCCTGTGGTTGGGTGGTGTGAGTGAGTGCAAGAATGTATTCATCCGCGGTGATGCAGTCATGTCTGGCGGTGATTCGGTCTCGGGAAAAAGCTTCCGCGGAGAAAAAGTAGTCCCTAGATAAAATGGTCCGATGGGGTCGAGTGAGGTATCAAAGTGAAGCTTAGGTGAGGGGGCATCAAATGGGCTGGGTGTGGGATTGAAATATCGGCATTGTGCGCATGCGCGGTGGCCGAAGGGTATGAAAATAGCCTTTTTGGAGCTAGGAGATTGACTACTGGTCCAGTGGGGTCGAGTGAGGTATCAAATTGAAGCATTCATGAAGGGCATCTAATGGGCTGGGTGTGGGGTTGAACTATCGGCATTCTGCGCATGCGCGGTGGCC
>JAVTVY010057207.1:0-31720 GCA_036873755.1 Hanleya hanleyi | reverse complement strand
TCACAATTCTTGTACGTTTTTGTGATTGAACTACTCTTTTGGGTCATATGCTTTTTTGGATTTTTTTTCTCTGTGCACTAGTTTTGTTTTTTGTCGGTTGTATGATGTATTCCTTTTGCCACTCGTTAAGCTGTAAAGGATATTTTTTGGTCACCAATCTTGGCCTAAATTGAGTTGACTGGCGTTCACGTTAATGGAGCCTTGTTGACAAGCACGTGTATTCGCCCAGCATTGACCAGCGAAACAGGGCGGGACTCGCAGCGAAGCACACGTGACGGTCTTTTGCCCGCAAAAGCCAATCAGTGACGAGGCGTACTAATTAACCAATCACTAATCACTCATTAACATATCAATTAGCGAGACAAACCCTAGTTCAAAGAGAGGAACCGCGTTTCATATCCCTCTATACTCGTCCCAGATACTATACATGTAACTATGCAACCGGCGTTTGACACATTAGTGCTTGTTTCAATTTATTCACAAAATAGTCAACAAATGCAGTAAGTGTCGAATTATGACATATTTGTTGTATCCTATGAACATTTGGTTCATTGGTTCACAAAAACCAAGAAAGCCACTTTGCCATGGCATTTAAACATAAATTTAAATTAAATCTCGATCTTCCATCTTTGGAAGTAATATTTCCTGGTTTTGCGCCTATATGTATAGTGCGTGTACTACGTGCATATGACAGGCGTGTTTATTTAGTCAATTAAGAATAATCTTTGCTTCTACTCTATTAGAAAGACGGAAGTCCGTAAAATCAGTTGGCTTACCGGTGTGGAAAGTAGTTTTTCACAACCCCAATTTTTCCTCGCGGTTTGTAAAGCGGTGAAAATCACGTTACCGCCGTGGGAGATAAATTACCTTCGTTAGAACGTCGAGCAGTTTGGCCTCAACAGCAGCCCTTTGTCGAGTTATAGCCTCAAAGAGAAGCTCTTTGGTAGATTATTCTTCTAGTCTTTTCTATCATCTTCACATCATTAAAGTAAAGATAGCTGTGTTTCTTTTCGCTCGATGGAGTTGTTCATGATATTTGGATAGATGAATACTCCGTCGTCAGACAAGACATTCATCGGGTTACCGGAAGCCACTGTACACTGCGCATTATGTTAGGGTCTGAGTACATTCCCAGACGCATACATGTGGTACAGTTTGGGCATATGCCTGTTTAACCTTCAACATGTTTAGGGTTTAAACATCTAAACCCCTCAACGTCAACACCCCTGTTTTCGTGTTTTGAGTACTGACCAATCACAGATCTTCTGTGGATTTTAGGATGTATGTTTGAAACGTCAAGCTCGGACCACAAGTGTGTGAAAGAAAGGTTGACCTCGAAATATTATGAACAGAGAAATGTTTCCTGGATTTGATCGATATATGTAAATTCTGTTATTATTAATCGAATATCACCATGGTTTCTATATACTAACCTGATGAAACAAGTTAAACTATATGAGAAGAAGTCTTATTCCGTTAATTCTTTTATTATATGACTGTGCGTGTTACTTGGAAACAATATTCACCTCGGCCTTCGACCTTGTTTTCTCAGGTCCACAAAACCACATATTGACCTCATCAAAAGACTATTTATTATTGAATGTAGTGAGGGTTTTATTCGGAGTGCTATTGCGGAGGAGGCTAATTTGTATATAACATTAAATAAAGAGATTGATCTCTAATTTTCAATAAGTCTTTGGCCTAGATTGGCCTGGCTTTGGAATGCATGTATTCACCCCTTGTGTTCAACTCACGAACAGTTCATTATTTTTATAAGCCTCATCCACCAACGTCGTTATGAAACCACCAATGTCGCGCAATACCGTAAAGCCGTCTGGATCAGGACTTTTGTTATTTTTCGTCTTTTTCTCAGTGCTCCCATAAGTTCTTATTCTGTCAGATTGCCTTCTTGGCCATTTGCTTGTTTATCCTAAGTTTAGTAGTATCCGACTGCGCAAGTAATTGTTCCATCGGCAATACCGGTATCTTAATGTCAGAAGCCATTCGACTTTCTCTAGTTTTACTGCACACAAATGATATCATTCTTGGAATGTTTCTTTGTTTATAGCTTTGCTTGAATTTCTAATTAACAACGTCTTCGTGAAATTCGACAATACCATCTATCAACAGCGTATAAATATCCCAATGGGTACAAATTGTGCACCACTTTTATCAGACCTGTTTTTTTGGTCATAAATACGCCTATTGTCAAAAAATAAGCCCGTTCGTTCTCATTCACCAAATGCTGTATAGACGATCATAGTTAACTACCCATTTCTGGATAGCAATACTCCAGAAGGACCTGCATAAGGCGTATACCTATCTCACCTGGTATCATTGGCTCGATCGTCTGAAGACTGGGACGAATTCAATTCACGCCAGAGAATATTATTGCAGAAACAGGACTATACGACCAAACCAAGATTCAACGTTTATCAAATTCTGTGATAAATATCGTACGCTAAATACGATCGTATAGCGTGCAAGATCTCTGGCGCTACGTTTCGTGGTGTCTAATTTCGCTTAACCCGAAGCTAGGGGCCGTTTGTATAACATGTGTTTTGTATCTCCATGGTGTTCTTAATGAACAGTCACAATCAAAATGTGACTGAGATTTACACTCTGGAAACGACTTTAAAATTCATTTGGATAGAGAATAAGGTCAGTGATTAGGATTATATTAAGAGAATATCAGCACGTCTTGCTGACATCATTGAATTACAAGCTTCTGGTCCGTTCTTCATAATTCAACCGTCGTCCATTAAAGAATATCCGCGTCCATAATCCAAAGACCTATTCCATGTTCCATATAACAGTATTAGCACCAAATTCAAAAAGACAATCATAGTATACATAAACATAGGCTAGTTTCCTGCAAGAGAGAAGCGGTCATCAGCTTTCAATGAGGCCGGCAACACATCATGATGTTCCAAAAATATCAAACCCATATCGCCGATCAGTATTCTTAATCCATAATATTCGTTGTAAAGTCGTCATCTAGAGAATGATGTATCTCAGTCACGCTTTGATTGTGATTGTTCATATGAGCACCATGAGGATCTTGAAGTACATGGGTTCATACGGTCCCTAGCCCCGGTTTAAGCGGAATTAGACACAAGTCACGAAACGTAACGCCATAGATCTTGCACGCTCCGCTCGTATTTTGCTATCAGCATGCGATATGTATCGCCAAATTTGAGAAACTTTGAGTGGAGGCGCTTGGTGGTATAGCCCTGTTTTATAAATTTCTGCAACAATGTTTTGCGACGTTGATTAAAATCGTCACATTTAACACAGGATCTAGCAAATGCTACTAGACGAGATCTGTATACGCCATATGCAGGTCCCACTAGAATATTACTGTCCAGAAATGGATAGTTTACGATGTCGAAATTTTAATCATCTCTTTTGTCATAAAGTTGACGAGAGAGAAGGCCCGCTTCATTTTTATAGAGATATAGGTCTAAATATGATGTGCCTGTAGGGCTATCTGTAGTTTCCTTAAAATCCAGTGAAGGTGGATATATATCCTTCACTGCGTCATTTATATAGCGATTATCCACAGCGAGAAGATCGTCTATATAGCGTTTGGTGAATGAGAAGGAACGGGCTTTGAGTGAGTCGGTTTTTGAAAGCGCCTGCATATAATCATATTCATAACAGAACAGATATAGGTCCTCAGCCAACAGGGGTGCACAATTAGTACCCATTGGAATACCTATATGCTGTTGAAATATTGCGTTGCCAAATGTCACATAGATATTTTTAATGAGAAAATCAAGCAACTCTATAAACAAAGAAACATCCCATGAATGATATCTCTTGCATGCAGTAAAGCTAAAGAATGCTTTACGGCTTCCGACATTAATATATCTACGATCAGTTTTTTTGAACACAGATACTGTTAATGGACTTAGACGGTTAATAAGGTCCTGATGAGGGATTGTAGTATAGAGAGTCGAGAAATCCCATGTGGATACATGTCTGTACGGTATGTGACCTTTAGCATCAAGTTCTTCCGTAAAACATTTTGAGTTTTTCAATATCCACATACATTCAACGTCAGAGTTTTTTAAAAATAGTGGCGCAATACCTTTCACAAAATGCTTTTACATCCTGAAGGGCCCTCGTCAACAGGGTTGAAAGAAGCTTGGTGGTGCAGCTTCTAGAACCAGATTTGTATGGCGATTTATGCATTTTGGGAGTCCAGTATAGTTTTGGTATGTCGTTATGTTTGGTTGGAAGACGAATACCTCTTTTCCTGAGAAACGTTTTATGATTGTTAAATAAATCTTCCAGAATAAATGCAGTTTAGGAGTAAGTAAACGTATTTGATGATGATATGTTTACACTCAGTTCTTTAACCAGCACCTGGTAATAGTAATAATTTACTCTGGGGATTTGTTAGAACTTCTTGCGACTGGAGGTTTCTCAGTACTTTTTTTGCTTGGGGAAGGGTACTTCTGTCAATATGGCGGATTGTTTCAACGACCTTGCTCTTGGCGAGGTCCAGCCAATCAGCGAGTGCTGTAGGTTCAACTTTTTCTCGCTTAGACCAATCAATAACGTATTGTTCCAATGCAAAAAGGACTATCTTCTGGTCGACCTTCAGATTGATTCATCTCGGCTCTCTATATTTAGGTCCATTCATCAGGAGTAATTTTAGGTCCTTATCATTCACTACATCAAGGTCACCAGTCACAATATATTTGCATGGCGCATAGATAAAGTTCGACGATTCACAATCACAACTATAGCCTCCCGACGTGTGTAAGTTCCAGTCAAACTCCTTGACAGCATTAGAGTAATTGAACATGTTGATGGCTATAGATTACTTATATGAAATGCAAGGAGGTTCTGTGAACTTAAAATAGTTCGGTACAGCGTTGCGTACCTCTGGATCACCCAGGATTCGAGGTAAATTAATAATGTCTAGTCCTTTGTTTAAGTAGTTGAGTTTCAAGAAAAGTCGATCTTGGGATGTTTCGCTTATGTTCACTGCACGATACCACCGAAAATACGCTATATCTTGACATACCTTAGTCCTGACCGCTTCTCTCTTATAAGAAATCATCTTGTGTTTTATTATTTTTACTTCATACACATTTGGAATTGGTGCTAACTTTCAAACGAAATAGGTATTTCGATTATTGATGCGAAATTTCATTATGAACGACAGATGATTATTGAATGTCGGATTTGAGGCTTGCTATTACATATACCGTACACCTGCCGCCCGCTCGGTGCAAGGTGAGACGGGCCAGATATGTGGCCTTGATTTCCCGATAGCTAGGTTTTTGAACACGGAAAACCGGGCCTTGCATTGGTCCCACAGCTTTTCTAAAATCACGTATTTAAGCTAAAATATGTTTCAACAGTGTACCTGTTTAGATTTCAATTTCAATTTATGTTTCAATAGTGTACCTGTTTAGAAAAGTTTTCATATATTAAACAAAATTATGTACCGCTTTAGAATTACTAGAAGTCCAATAGGACATTTCACTACACAACTACGGCTCATTCTCCCAATGTCAGAGTTTGTGATGTCAGAGTCGGTGAAACACCTTCTGACTGCACTGTGCTGAAAAACGCGGCGCACATGCAAATTCAGTCTGTATCGATTTTGAACGACACAGGGAGCATGTATCTGTATGTGAGAGTGGTGAAAAATGCATCCAGTATATCTTATAAACGAATAAAATGTTTTACTCTAAATTATTACACAAGAACACACGGTACAAAGTCTTCTTTAGCAGACATGCAGAGCCCATTCCGTTCCGTTTACAAGCGGACGCCGCTGATTGGCCGAGAGCCATGCGTACAAAAGCGGCACGCCGCGATTTTCAACCTCCAACAAAAATTAAACAGCGCCGTGAGTGACAACGACCCAGAAAGAGAACGACCGGAAATGGAATACCCAACCAGAAACAAGACCAACCGCGTCACCACTAAGATGTCATGCCACGAACTGACGTTTGTTTAATACAGAATATGATTCTTTGACTTTCACGCAATGTTGGACGTAGTCTGCCATCCTGTATCCCGATACACACTAAAAGCACTGTTCAAGGCAGAGATTTCTGGAAGAACCCCAAGGGCGTCGTTAGCGAAGTCGTTGGGCGCGAAGGACTCAATTTCTACGCCCAATTGCATGTTATTTATCTATGTTGGACATCACTGTACGGGGTTCTCTGAAGAAAGCATAGCAAACGACCCCTCCCCCCATCTCGAAAAATCTTGACGACGCCCATGGTTCTCCCAGTTGTTTTTTCTGTACGAAGGGGTACGAAGACAAAGGAATCATCCACGCAATTTCAATTAAAACGAACAATGAATACATATTTACCAGTATAACCTGACCAAAAACAGACAGGCGAACTTGTACATAGTCGATTCTTCTTCTCTTCTAGTCATATCTCCCTCTGCTCTCTCCTTGTTATTTATTTATTCTGAAATATATCGAATATAAAGATATTAAATGAACTAAGAAATGTACCCTGAAATTTAAATAAAACATTGAGTTGATGGGCCGCGAAATCCGCATGGGAAGCGGCCCTTAAACTACAATTTCAATCAATTCAACTGCGTTTTTCCTGCTTCAGCCGTCGTTGAGAGAACTAGTCAATCGTAGATTCCGACGAGCAGCTCAGTACCTCGATTTTCTGTATGGTTCCACTCTGGACTATGATACTAAAGACACGCCCTCTTCTGGGTTACTGTTTACCCTACAATTACGAAACATAATCACCGATTTCTCTTTTATTGGTAACATCTGAGCAGTGCAGGTTAAATGCTTTGTATGTTTATACAGGACATAGCAGAGGGGAGGAAGTTTGCTGTTTAGTTTTTGCTCTAACGTATAAGCAACACACGAACCGCTCTGTAGATTTCTTCAGCCTTGTTTTTGATAGATGGTCGATCAATGGCACTCGACTGTAAACTAAAGGACATCCTATTGCTGAGTCAGTTTATCCTCTTTCATATATTTGTCGAGCTAGAATCCTTTGACAAATGCATGGTCTTTTTCTACTGTCGCATGCGCTTTGAAATATACCAGTAGGTAACAATTATTTTCAGTGGGGATTTTTTATTGGATTGAAATAATAAAGTGAAACATAATACGCACGAGTATATACGATGTTTGTACAACACATAGCTGTATGACCATTTTGCTATAATAAATTATTATATATTCTTGTGAACCTCAAACTAACCAGTAAAGTTTCGCTTCCGACTTCCGTTATCGTCTGCCCGTATCTCCATGAGGCCTCTAGTGAATCGTGTCGGGTATTGTTTTCATATCTTGCCACCAGAGGGCTGCAAGGGAACACGTGGTATATATGGCCTGTGGATGGTTTAATTTCAATTAAAATCGACGATGAATACATATTTACCAGTATAACCTGACCAAACACAGACAGACGAACTTGTACATAGTCGATTCTTCTTCTCTTCTATTCATATCTCCCTTTGCTCTCTCCTTGTTATTTATTTATTCTAAAATATAGCGCTTGTAAGGATATTAAATGAATTAAGAAATGTACCGTGAAATTTAAATAAAACATTGAGTTGATGGACCGCGAAATCCGCATGGGAAGCGGCCCTTAAACCACAATTTCAGTCAATAATATATACCAATAAATCAAGGAGTGGCACATCTTATCGTGCGATCGTATTGATACACTGTAAATAATTGGTGACATGTTAGTAGTAGTATAAACACGGCACAGGTCATATTTTCCAGGGAGGTAACTCTTGGTTCCTTTTTTCCGCCAGGGGGGCCCCCCAGGCCCGTATGATGTCACTTCCGGTCTGGGTGAATGGAGCGTGACCTGGGAACATGATAGGATATGTACTGACCTGTCTGTGGTGTTTTTCCACAATGTCGTTCACCTCCGTGTCTTTTCGGTGACGTCCGTGTCTCTTCGGTCAGGTCCGTGTCTTTTCGATTACCCCTACAATAGGGGTCTGTATTATACGATATACAGGCCTGTATGGGGTATGGGGATGGTCATTTTTGAACATGATAGGCCATGTACTGACCTGTCTGTGCGGGTTTTCCCGCCAGAATTTCGCTGTCGTCTGCTTGGGGTGGTCACGTGCCGAACATCTGGCTCCCCGAATTGCAACATTGTTGCACGTTCGCTACAATGTTGCGGTGAACACCTGGTCTGGCGTCTGCGTGAGTGAGTTCACGTGCCGAACACCTGGCTCCCCGAATTGCAACAATGTTGCACGTTCGCTACAATGTTGCGGCGACCGTGAACACCTGGTCTGGCGTCTGCGTGAGTGAGCTCACGTGCCGAACACCTGGCTCCCCGAGATCAAGGCATGTCCAGACTTGTTCTGGGTTGTACAGTTCTGCCATGCAGAGAACGGGTACTAGGAATGCATATTAAATCTATAGACAAAGTGTATGGAAATAGACGTTTTGGGGTCTAGGTGGGCCACTAGTGGGTCGATGGAGTCGTATGAGGTATCAATGTGAAGCATTCGTGAAGGCGCATCCGACGGGCTGGGTGTGGGGTTGAAATATCGTCATTCTGCGCATGCGCGGTAGACAAAGGGTATGGAAATAGCCGTGTTGGGGTCTAGGTGGGCCACTAATGGACCGATGGGGTCGACTGAGGTATCAATGTGAAGCCTATGTGAGGGGGCATCCCACTGGATGGATGTGGGGTCGGAATATCGTCATTCTGCGCATGCGCAATAGACAAAGGGTATGAAAATAGACGTTTTGGGATCTGGGTGAGCCACTAATGAGCCGATGGAGTTGAGTGAGGTATCAATGTGAAGCATATGTGAGGGGGTATCCGATTGGACTAGTGTCTCGGCCGTTGTCAACATTCTGCGCTTGCGCAGACAGGGAATTCTGGGAAAAGGGTGTGGAAATAGACGTTTTAGGGTTTAGGTGAGTCCCTAATGATCCTATGGTGTCGTATGAGGTCTTATTTTGAAGCTGTCGTGAGGGAGCATCTGTCTGGGCTAGTGTGTCGTTCGTTGTCAATAGTCTGCGCATGCGCAGTCTGGCCGTAGTATAGAAATAGACGTGTTGGGGTTTAGGTGGGCCACTAGTGGGCCGATTGGATCGAGTGAGGTATCAATGTAAAGCATACGCGAGGAAGTATCCAACGGGATGGGTGTGACGTGGAACTGACGTCATTCTGCGCATGCGCAGTAGAGAAAGTGTATGGAAATAGACGTTTTGGGGCCTAGGCGAGCCACTAATGGGCCGATGGAGTCGAGTGAGGTATCCATGTGAAGCCTATGTGAGGGAGCAACCGCCTGGAGTAGTGTCTCGGCCGTTGTCCACATTCTGCGCATGCGCAGACAGGGAATTGTGGGAAACGGGTGTGGAAATAGACGTTTTTGCGGTCTAGGTGGGCCACGAATGGTCCGATGGAGTCGAGTGAGGTATCAAAGTGAAGCATTCGTGAAGGGGCATCCAGTCATGGATGGGTGCATGTAACATTAGGGGTATAACGTCACTTCCGGTTTGGGTGAATGGGGCGTGACCTGGGAACATGATAGGATATGTACTGACCTGTCTGTGGGGGTTTTCCCGCCAGAATTTCGCTGACGTCTGCGCCTGCATCCGGGTATGCATGAGGGCCTGTGTGAATGGTGTGTGACCTGGGAACATGATAGGAATGCATGTACTGACCTCTTGAACAAGATCCCCATCAAAATCCGACTGATACGGGCGCCTCCGACCTTCGCCTTGATGGCCACTAACGTAGACGGGCATGCAGCTGACTATAAGATTGTCATCCAAGACACAGTCCTGTATGTCCGAAAAGTGAAACCGAATCCAGCCGTTCAATTGGGACACCTCAAAGCCTTGGAAACAAAACCAGCCCAGTACCCTATCCGACGTGTGCAAACCAAAGTGTTCTCTGTGTCTGCTGGAAATATGAGCGCCAGCAAAGAAAACCTGTTCCTGGGGGAACTACCCAAGCGATTGATCCTGGCCTGTGTGGAAAATACCAGTTTCAGCGGAGCCTACCCAGAGAACCCGTTTGACTTTAAACATTTCGGCATCAATTTTGTGGCCCTGCATGTGGACGGACAACAGGTCCCAGCCACGGCCTTAAGATCGAAGTGAATAGGGTTTAATGTTGAAAGCGACGTTAAACCCTATTCACTCACCCACTTAACACCGAACTTTGGGCGCAGGAATTTCATTCGAGCCTATCAGAGCCTGTTTACAGCCACCGGTCAAATCGACCAGGACGAAGGGAATATGATCAGTCGGGAGAACTACGCGAACGGATACACGTTGTTCTGTTTCGATCTGACCCCCACCTTAGAGAACGACCATCAGCTGGCCCTGGCCAAGCAAGGCAATTTACGGTTGGAAATCCACTTTGCACGAGCCCTCGGGACCACCGTCAATGTGATCTGCTACGCCGAGTTTGACAACATCATTCAAGTGGACAAGGCGCACAACGTCCTGTTTGACTTCTCCACCTAACATGGATACAGACCAGATAACCACCGTGCTGGAGAATGACCCAGGGACACGTATGGTCTTTCAAGGGGTGTTCGCCCGAGATGTGTTCCCATTAGATCGTATGTATCCTGCTGCTTACGTTCTCAACACGGACCCGATGGATCGGCCCGGTGAACATTGGGTGGCCGTGTACTTGACAGAACAGCAGGGCGAATACTTTGACCCGTACGGCCTGCCACCCCTCCATCCCGATTTAACAGACTTCATGGATCAAGGCACAGAGACGTGGTGTTGGAACAGTCAAACGTTGCAAAGCCTGACCAGTAGCGTGTGCGGACAATATTGCTTGTTTTACCTGTACCATCGATGCCGGGGCAGAACCTTATCTACCATCGTACAGATGTTTGACGAGTACCCCAAGGCCGAGGACCGCGATGTACTCGTATATGACTGGGCCGTCCATCATTTCAATGTACAAGCCCCGTTCTGGGCTTAAGTTCTTTCAAATTACACAAGCCCCTGTTCTGGGCTTAAGTTTACAAGCCCCCTGTTCTGGGCTTCAGTTCTTTCAATGTACAAGCCCCCTGTTCTGGGCTTCAGTTTTCACGTGGTTGTTCTCACGTTGTTGTTGTTACTGAATAAAAAAATGAGATCTCACCAAAAAACCCTGTCTTGTGTGTTTTGAGCATGATGCATGAAACTGGCTTTGAACACCGTATTAGCCAATCAGTGGCCTAGAATGGAGCCAAAGGTAACCCATTCATGTCCAGAAAACGTTACCCGGGTGTACAAGAACCTGGATGTAGGCGCGGACGTAGGTGAAAGCATCCTAGTACCCGGATGTAGGCGCAGACGTGAGCGAAATTCTAGTACCCGTCCATTGGTTCTTTTATCGATCGCTCACTGGCTCTTTTTCTCGACCGCTGATTGGTCCAAATGGAACTGCCCATCCTTCCCAGGTTAATTTACAATCTCCTTTTTGGGTTCAAGCTCTGTATATCGATGCCGCAACATTGTTGCCGAACCTTGCCGAAAGGGAGACCTTGGACCTTGACCTGGATGTGACCTTTGACCTTTTGCCCCGACATTCATCCGCGCACTGCCGGTGATGACGCGCGCGCTCGTGCGGCCGGAGTAAGCCGCGCACTGCGGCCGGGCCGGGCCGGGAAAAACCCCACAGACAGGTCAGTACGTGCATTCCTATCATGTTCCCAGGTCACTCCCCATTCACATAGACCCTCATGCATACCCGGATGCAGGCGCAGACGTCAGCGAAATTCTGGCGGGAAAACCCCCACAGACAGGTCAGTACATGTCCTATCATGTTCCCAGGTCACGCCCCATTCACCCAAACCGGAAGTGACGTCCTACCCCTAATTTTACATGCACCCATCCATGACTGGATGCCCCTTCACGAATGCTTCACTTTGATACCTCACTCGACTCCATCGGACCATTCGTGGCCCACCTAGACCGCAAAAACGTCTATTTCCCTGTCTGCGCATGCGCAGAATGTGGACAACGGCCGAGATACTACTCCAGGCGGTTGCTCCCTCACATAGGCTTCACATGGATACCTCACTCGACTCCATCGGCCCATTAGTGGCTCGCCTAGGCCCCAAAACGTCTATTTCCATACACTTTCTCTACTGCGCATGCGCAGAATGACGTCAGTTCCACGTCACACCCATCCCGTTGGATACTTCCTCGCGTATGCTTTACATTGATACCTCACTCGATCCAATCGGCCCACTAGTGGCCCACCTAAACCCCAACACGTCTATTTCTATACTACGGCCAGACTGCGCATGCGCAGACTATTGACAACGAACGACACACTAGCCCAGGCGGATGCTCCCTCACGACAGCTTCAAAATAAGACCTCATACGACACCATAGGATCATTAGGGGCTCACCTAAACCCTAAAACGTCTATTTCCACACCCTTTTCCCAGAATTCCCTGTCTGCGCATGCGCAGAATGTTGACAACGGCCGAGACACTAGTCCAATCGGATGCCCCCTCACATATGCTTCACATTGATACCTCACTCAACTCCATCGGCTCATTAGTGGCTCACCCAGATCCCAAAACGTCTATTTTCATACCCTTTGTCTATTGCGCATGCGCAGAATGACGCTATTCCGATCCCACATCCACCCATTGGGATGCCCCCTCACATAGGCTTCACATTGATACTTCACTCGACCCCATCGGTCCATTAGTGGCCCACCTAGACCCCAACACGGCTATTTCCATACCCTTTGTCTACCGCGCATGCGCAGAATGACGATATTTCAACCCCACACCCAGCCCGTCGGATGCGCCTTCACGAATGCTTCACATTGATACCTCATACGACTCCATCAACCCACTAGTGGCCCACCTAGACCCTAAAACGTCTATTTCCATACACTTTGTCTATAGATTTAATATGCATTCCTAGTACCCGTTCTCTGCATGGCAGAACTGTACAACCCAGAACAAGTCTGGACATGCCTTGATCTCGGGGAGCCAGGTGTTCGGCACGTTTGCTCACTCACGCAGACGCCAGACCAGATGTTCACGGTCGCTGCAACATTGTAGCGAACGTGCAACATTGTTGTAATTCGGAGAGCCAGGTGTTCGGCACGTGAACTCACTCACGCAGACGCCAGACCAGGTGTTCACCGCAACATTGTAGCGAACGTGCAACAATGTTGCAATTCGGGGTGCCAGGTGTTCGGCACGTGACAACCCCAAGCAGACGACAGCGAAATTCTGGCGGGAAAACCCCCACAGACAGGTCAGTACATGGCCTATCATGTTCAAAAATGACCATCCCCATACCCCATACAGGCCTGTATATTGTATAATACAGACCCCTATTGTAGGGGTAATCGAAAAGACACGGACCTGGCCGAAGAGACACGGACGTCACCGAAAAGACACGGAGGTGAACGACATTGTGGAAAACCCCCACAGACAGGTCAGTACATATCCTACCATGTTTCCAGGTCACGCTCCATTCACCCAGACTGGAAGTGACGTCATACGGGCCTGGGGGCGCCCCCTGGCGGAAAAAGAGAACCAAGAGTTACCTCCCTGGAAAATATGACCTGTGCCGTGTTTGTACTACTACTCATGTTTAACGTCTCAAAATAAAACATGATTTTGTCCCAACTTTTGGGGCATGTGAATGCATATATGTTTCATATTAAAACGGCTTCATGTTTCAAATTGAAACACGTGTCATCTTCACATGAGTTAATGATGTCTCTTCGTTAAGCATGTGTTTGTTTAAAACAATGGACGTCCTGCATAATGAAACATGTGTTGGGTATACATGTCTCAATCTGAAACCAAGGGCGTACACAAGGGGGTGCTTTTTGATGACCGACAAAAAAAAGGAAAGAAAAGAAAGGAAACAGACAGCAAACATAACAGAGAAGAATATCATATGATATGTTTATCTTGTAACGTATCTTTATCAATTGTTCCTTAATACAGGGAAAGTCAAATATTTATCATCACTAATGCGTACCAGTAGGCCTAGAATAAGAACGGAGAACAAAGCAACAGATTGGTGGTTTCGGGCTTACCCCATGCTTCTGTATCCGAGAAACGAATAATGTGCTCCAATCCAATCAAATGTCGCCTAATTGGACGGAAAAACATTGGCTGTATAGAATTTTTCAGAACTTTTTCACTATAACCTTTTTTTTACTTGAGATCTCAGTCATTTGTTCAGTATTTATTTATTCACAAACACGAGATAGACGAACTCTCAACTAATTTTCACAGAGAAACCCAAGAAATAAAGGCATAAAATCTAACCCAGACCCTAGGTCACTCTTTCATAACTGGCGTAAATTATCATAAATGTGGACCAATTTTTCCTACTATTTCAGGAAAGGACCACTAAGCTTACAAGCTTACAAAGTTTGAAAATTCAGATCGAAAATAGTCCAGGTATCATCGATTAAAAATACTTTGTATAAATGTTAAAGAGAAAGCAAAACGGTCAGATTAACGAACCAGAACTCATGCGGTCAGCCACGATGCTATAGAGGCAAAATAATAATATTGACTAACTTAAGGATTAACTTGAATTATAGTACAAATGAGATTGAATGATCATTTCAGTTTGTAAATCAGTGTAGTGATCGCCACTGTTATAAGATATTTTCGCACAAATTAAAAGTTCAACTTTTACCACTTAAATGCTCCAGTGAGCGCCAATTTACTATGAATTTCCAAAAAAAAATCCTACGATGCGAGGGGGAATACCCCCCTCACAGACTCTCCCCCTGAACCCCCCAAAACTTCACAGCTTGTCCACTCCCTGCGAAACATGTTAGAGCCGACTACATGTTTCAAAATGAAACGTCTAAGCCCAAACATGACACTGTCCCAACCTTTGATACATGTCAAAAGTGAAACAGACCTGAACTTGTCTCAAACTTGAAGGTGTTTCAAAACAGTCCACCTCCCATTACATGTTTCATGAACCGTCAGACTCGCCTGTGAAAGATACCGGTACTGAAATAAATGAAACATTTATCAAAATTAACTTGCATCAATTTTTATTCTCTTATCTTTAATGGACGTCAAACTCAGGTACATGTATGAACCAACAATAACCACAGACAAACATATAAAACAGACTGCTCCTCAGGTTAAATCAAACCTAATAATTATTTGAAACAGATGCATGTTTGGTACATCTTAATCCCTGATGTGAACCAATTTACCAAAGATTGAAATTTTTCAAGTAACTATAATGAACTCAAGTTCTGATTAACTATATCACTGAGTCACACTTAACCAAAATGATACAATGTATCGATCAATTACAATGATATAATTTACTCAAGTTGCCATGGTCCGTTGACACGACACTGTCTAATCTGAGATAAGGTATCATCCAATATTGTATCCCAGGTCTAATCCAGCACACAGGAAACATTTCCTAACAGGGGTAATATTACATTGGCCTACCTGACCGGCTCCTGGCGATTGACTATTTCTGTTGCGGCGCGGTTGAAATTCCATTCCATTTTGGGGAATGGAATACGGATTGCGGATGATTACTAAAATCACGGAGGGCTGGCTTCATCTCCAGATGTTGCAACAGTTTTCACATTGAGGAAGGAAGTAGAAACATTGTTAACACCAAACACTAATCAATATTCTCATACGGATGAGAAATAATGCCCCCTCTGTCTCCTTCTTGTTCATATGTGCCACTATAAGGCCGAATCCCGTCCAAGGCTGTAATGACATGTGGAGCAATCGTATTGACTATGTTCAAAAATCTCCTGATGCGCTACACATTCAAAATTCAAAATGCTGGATGTAGCTTTGATCACACAGAGAACACATTTGTTATATACTGTTTTAGACTCATACTTGGGTTCGTTGATTATAGAAATAGACAAACTTCTGAGCTGTACTCCACGTAAACATATTTAATATTTAAACATATTTACTAGCAATTTTATGAAATTCAACAGATCACTTGATAAAGACTTGATAAAGTGCAAAACTTTAATTTCACATAAGATATTTGCTAATTTACTATGTAGGTTTTTCGGAGAACGCAGCGTAAATAAAAGTAACTTCGGAAAATATGACCGAAAATCGACCAAAAATGCAAATTTAGAATATGACGTAAAGTTCTGTGAAGTTTTCAAAGCGGCCATCTTACAAATTTGTTTTCGCACTTTCAAGTTAAGCTTATGTTTCAGACCTCTATCTCAGTGAGAAAGACCAGAAATAGATATCTGGAAGCCAATGGTAATCATATCTTTGTTTGCAGATTGCTAAAGCTCATACGGTGTCGCAATGTATTTCCGAGATACGGTTAGTTGTGAAGAATACCTGGTATCTAATTCCATGCATCAGACAGCACTATCCGTTTTGTACTTCGCGTTTCTTGACACATGTCTTTGCGACTCGGTTGTACGTGTTTCAGCGTTGATGTTTCAAACAGCTCTTCGGACCGTTATAGTTAGACAGCTACGCGAGTGAAACATGTCACAACCCTCAAAGAGCTGCATCGCTACGTCTACGAGACATGTTCTTTTGGAAAAATAGGGTGAAACATGTAGCATCATGAAACATCTAACATGTTACCCATCTCAAAATGAAACGTTAAACATGTTGCCACTTTTTCAGTGTAGTACACTGTAATAATTGGTGACATGTTTAACGTCTCAAAATGAAACATGATTTTGTCCCAACTTTTGGGACATGTGAGTACGTATATGTTTCATATTAAAACGGCTTCATGTTTCAAATTGAAACATGTGTCTTTTTCACATGAGCTAATGATGTCTGAATATGAGACGTCTTCATTAAGCACGTTTTCGTTTGAAACGTGTGACGTTCTGCATTTTGAAACATGTGTTGTGGATATATGTCTCAAGCTGAAACATGTTAGAGCCGACTACATGTATCAAAATGAAACGTCTAAGCCCAAACATGACTTTGTCCCAACTTTTGAGACATGTCACAAGTGAAACGGATCTGTACATGTCTCAAACTTGGAGGTGTTTCAAAAGAGTCTACATCCCAGTACGTGTTTCAGGAGACTGTCAGATTGGCATGTGCATGATACCGGTACTGAAATGAAAACATTCATCAAAAATCAACATGTTTCAAGTTTTATTCTCTTATATTCGTTGGAAGTCAAACTCAGGAACATGTATGAACCAACAATAACCATATGCAGAAACACATAAAACAGACTGCTCCTCAGGTTAACTCAAACCTAATAATGATTTCAAACAGATGCATGACTGGTACATCTGAATCCCTGATGTGAACCCCGTTACCATAGAGTGAAAATTGTTCATATAAAAATAATGTGCTCAAGGTTTGATTCATTTATATCACTGATTCACACTCATCTTGCCATATTGGTCCGTTGACACGACATTGTCTAATCTGTGATAAAGTATTATTCCATATTGTATCCCAGGTCTAATCCGGCACTCTGGAAACATTTCTGAACATGGGTACTATATTACTTAGGCCTACAAATATGGAATTGCTGAATGATACTTCCTTTGTCCTTTGTCGACCATGTAGGGTTCCAGTGAAGAGTTAAAATTCGGGCTGAGAAAATCTTACCGAAAAATCGGCCAAAAATGCATATTTGGAATATGACGTAACTGTGAAGTCTTCAAAGCGGCCAACTTGCAATTTTTTTTTCTTCTTTTTTTTTTCTTCTTTTTCACTCTTTTTAGTTGGGCTTATGTTGGGAGAAGTTTCAGACCTCTATCTCAATGAGCAAAGACATATTTGGAAGGAGAGGGGTTGAGTGAAATGGCGCCTGGGCAGACCTGAAATACCCTAGGACTGGTTGAGTTAAATTGTTATGCAAATAATGCAATTAAAATGCTCAGTCTATTAATCCACAATAGCGATATATATCTTACGTGTCGCTAAAGACCAGAAATAAATATCTGGAAGCCAGTGGCAATCATATCTTTGTTTGCAAATTGCTAAAGCTCTCTGTCGCAATGCATTTCGAAGATACGGTTAGAACTGTGTGAACACGACCTGGTATCTAATTTCATGAATCAGACAGCACTATCCCTTTTGTACTCCGCTTTTCTTGACACATGTCGTCTTCCAACTCCGTTGCACGTGTTTCAGCGTTGATGTTTCAAACAACTTTTCGGACCATTATAGTGAGACGGCAACGCGAGTGAAACATGTCACAACCCTCAAATAGTTACATCGTTACGTCTATGAGACATGTTTTTGTGGAAAAATAGGGTGAAACATGTAGCATTATGAAGCATCTAACATGTTGCCATCTCAAAATGAAACGTTAAACATGTTTCCTCTTTTTACAGTGTATACCTATTTAAAGCCGCCATTGTTCCAGAAGAGGTTAAATGTTGTATTTCGGTGAACGATTCTAAGCACACATCCATATCTATACCAAGATCTGCAAGGCTGGAATCTGTGGTGGTACAGGCGACAGACAGCAACCACATGATGCCTGGTGCAATTAAGTATTTGAGCCCATGTCACTGTTTCAATCAGAGATGTCAATGTGTGTATACACACTCGTTATTCACATTCAGAAAACAACTAGTGTATCTTGGAAAGTTCTGTTCTTTTGAAACTGATGATATACCTTATAGCTTCCCACGTTACACTCACAGATTTGCAGTAAATCTGGTCAAGTGTATGTTGGCAAATCTATCCACGCACGAAGTATATCACAGAGAAGTGTCACATGGCATCAAATAGGAGGAACAGTTGATTCAGTGCCGACCATGGCTGCGACAACTTCAGCACTCATATTCAAGACTTCGTCTAGCCATCAACCAAATACCAGTACTGCTTTTCAGAACTTGACAACCAATGTTCACGAATGGTTCAAAAGGCCATGTTAAGTGTTTGCCAATGTGACCAAGGCAAAATACAATCTAACAACAGGTATATTTATCGAAGTTTCATGGAGTTTTATTGGAACAACAGCGCATCTCCGTTGATCAATTCAAATGTTCAAACAGAAAACCGGGATTTTCATTGCTCTGTGGATAAAATTGGGAGAAGATCAGCCAATCGTAGAGTTTCTGTAAATGTTCATTGAAATTTGAGGGGAATTTTCTCATTGACCGTCACAGGTGGTACTGACTGCTGAAACTTTAATTAACAAACGCCTGGAAAACAACATATCGGCTACAAAAGGTTTTCTCCCTGAGCTCCTTCACTCATTAATGCAAATGAAAACGGTGAGATTTCACATTTTGCATAATACAAAAGGATGCTGATAAGAGGCCTGATATTCACGGGATACAAGAGTTTCAGCAATTTTCCGCTATCGCTGGAAGGAACTCGATCGGCGATAGGGAATAATGTTTGCGGAATTATTACCCAAACAACTGATGAAAATATAACGTCCTTAAAACACACACGAAGACGGTGACACTTTGGGAACTGCTGACCGTTTCCGTTTTTGAAGTACCTCTTTTGTGATTATTGCGATACTTTGTTTATCTGGAGTTTCTTTTAATAAAGTTGAGATAACATTGTCTTCATCGAAGTGTCAGTCCGGTTGACCTTATAAAATGTTAGAATTATTTGCTCGAATCGACTTCCTAAAATTTGGTCGTTTTTGAACCGACAATTTCGGATATGGACGTGACGTACACAAAGCTATCGGGTCTTAGAAACAACTCAATACTTTTGAGATGTTGACCCAAAATTATTGGGTCGGATTGTATTTTATCAACAAACTTAGGTCGGAATGAGTTTTGACACAATTACAAGCGTCTGGTCCGTCATTCATAATTCAGCCGTCGTCCATTAGAGAATATCCGGCAAGACAAGACATCATGATGTTCCAAAAATATCAAATCCGTATCGCTGATCAGTATTCTTAATCCATAATATTCGTTGTAAAGTCGTCATGTAAAGAATGATGTATCTCAGTCACGCTTTGATTGTGAATGTTCAGATGAGCACCTTGAGGATCTTGAAGTACATGGGTCCATGCGGCCCCTAGCCCCGGGTTAAGCGGAAATAGACACAAATTACGAAACTGTGTTTCGTGTTACAATAACTGTGTCGGCCTGAATGAAGTAACCCAAAATTTTTGACCAGATATTCCTGGTCAGATACCCCTCGAGCCAAACTTGTTTGGTCGCAGCGACCAGATAATTTTGGCACTGTACTCTTTGTCAGGCAGCCATTATGACAACACTCCATTCAAAAGAAGTTGGGTTCTATACATGTATAAATCTGATATGGGTGATGGGAGAAATAGTGTCGTCGTTGCAAAAAATAGAGCTTTGCTAAGCAGCACTGTGCGAGAGATCCAAATTCACCCACAAAACTCACAGAATATCCCAAGGGTATAGGCTTTATTGAAAGGAATAAAAATGACATCATTTGTGATAAAACGATGTCATCGGGGTGTTACAGGCCCGGGGCTTGAACTATGCTGATTTCATCACCAGACGCCATTCATCAGATAGAAGAAAATCTCCGCTGAAGGATACAGAAATAAACGCCATAAAGAAGTCATCGCGGTCGTTCCTGAAGCGATTCGACCTTCGCCCTCGATTCGTCCAAGAAGAATGTATCGCCTAGTCGGGGACGTTAAGAAAATCGAGCGTTAACTCGAGAATACCATCGTTTCATCCCTTATCAAACATGGTCTACGATGAAGAGCTCGGCCAGTTTTGATTAATGATTTTACAATTAAATTATGCGGAGAAAATAAAATTACCGGGATGATATACCGTTGAATTAGAGCACGCCAAATCGAGGATATTTGATCAACTTGAGCGAATTAGATGCGCGAGAAGGCAAAGAATAGTGATGGCGTAGTCTTGTAAGCGATAATGGCGTCCCAGCTAATGCAGTTTGATTCATAGCAGTTTACTACTTTTGGCACGTCGGCGTTCGGGAGGTCTTTATCAATCAAAACTAATCTGTTTACGGAGGAGGTTTTGTCAAACGCCCCACCAATTCATTAGCGACTGTTAAAGCTCACTAATCTAACTAACGTCGTCAGGGACAGATTAGAACCGAACCTAACACGATTACCCCTTCATTAGGTCGTCAGCCGCAATGAACGCGCCAACATTTCCACGTGATTAACCGGAAGCAGCGAGGGTCAGGCTCGCGTCCAATGGCCGACAAAAGCCAGGTAATCGTATTAGGAATGAGTATTGTCTGTGTGAAGGAGAGAAGCATACTTCTTGACGTGACATGTTCTTCAATATTTGTGCTGAAGCAAGAACGTTAATGTTGCTCATCGCCGACCACCGAGCGGGTCACACAATGAAACATCGATCGCTTTCGTTGCTGCTGCTGCAGCCTGTCGTTGTTGTTGTACAACGTAATAGCTTAGCCATAGAAGGTCTGGAATGTACATTCTCCGTCCCCGCTTTCACTATTTCTAAGATAGTATACATCAACATTGGGGCAACAATGATATTAT
Organism: Hanleya hanleyi; assembly: GCA_036873755.1. NCBI lineage: Eukaryota > Metazoa > Mollusca > Polyplacophora > Lepidopleurida > Hanleyidae > Hanleya > Hanleya hanleyi. The sequence goes on along the minus strand of JAVTVY010057207.1, from coordinate 10,314 downwards.
AGTTTCTATGATAGGCATTTAAATATCGGCGTATATAACACAAGGCTATTCTTTGGATAACAACTTCTTTATTATTGTGGACCTGACGTTTCGTTAGCTGACGTTTCTTTAGCTCATTTTTGGAAAAGTTGGAAGTATCTCCAAAGAAACGTCAGTTTCACAGCAATAAGGAAGTAGTTATCCATAGAATAGCCTTGTGTTGATATTATAGGTTTCACCATAAGATCATTTGCTTCTGGTTTCATGCAAACGACATTTTGCTCATGATTCAGTTTTTGGGCAAATTCTTTGAATTATACCAGCCCAAAATCCGAAAAGATCATCGATGTAACGTTTCCAGACAATTGAGGAGTGCTTTCCCTTCCCAACAATTAAGTCATGTATATGTTTGCATCATCTGGTGCAAATAGATTGGCCCATGTGTCCTGTAAATCTATCCAGTATACAGAAAAAATAAATCTAAAAAACTCTTAAGGATATTCTCTGATTATTGCACCAGCGGAATATTCCTCAACATAACTAAGGAATATTCCTTACCATGTTAAGAAATTTCCTTAACATGCTACGGAATATTCCTTATTGAATTTTAAGGAATATTCGGCTGGTGTAATAGTCGGGGAATATTCCTTAAATTTTAAGGAATTTTTTTTTCAGTGTAACCATCGTAAATTTTTCACAATGAATGCTTGAACTGGGCTTCCTAAATAATTTATTAACGATCATCGAACACGATGTTAGATTAAAGGGATTGTACGTCCATCGTGAAATAAAGAAACTGGTCATCATACGAAGATTATTTCTAGAAAAAAAAACTGTTCCAAACGGATATCTAGCACCATTTGGAACCGGGGATTCCCCAAAAAACTATGTTCATGTGTGCGTTTCAAAGAGTGACAAATACATTTGTCCATTTTCATGGCATAAATTCCAATTAGACTCTCGATTATTATGCTAGCATCCGTTCTCAGCTTCCCACGACTAAATTAACGACTGAACACACCTTATCGCAAGTATACTCGACATTGTGGAGATCAAATGTGTCCGTCAATGGGTTGTAACAATATTATTATGAACATGTAATCTATGGTATACAGAATCCGCAGGTAATGCTTTCTTTAATGGACGTTTGGAGTTTTTATCCTGCAAAATGTCTGAATTTAAATAACGCAGCACATTGAATATTTATGGAATTAATTGATGTATATTGATGACAAATCTGTCTTTCTGTTTCTAAATATCTTGATTTTCGTCCTTCCATCATGATGTGGGTGTATGTGTGGGAGTTGGTGGTGGTGGACATTTTGAACTGATAGCAATGTTCTTTGGTGAAAATTCAACTTAGCTTGCATGCATGTGCAAAGAAATATCAATTCCTATTACTTTAAGTCCCCGCATACTTGAATTGTCCGCAAACTAAAATTGTCCATAAATACGCCACATAAATTATCACTTAACCAAAGCATTTGCGTACACTTCGCCATCAATAAGATGGCTTGCGAATCGTGTGTCGCCATTATTGCGGAGCGACATCCGATACTTTACCGTATACTGTTCGGTCTTCATCCGGCGGAGAACATATGAAACATATATTGTCTAGATATGAATAACATCCGTTTCGTCCAAGAGGTGTTGTAGATCTGTAATTTTGAACAAGTAATAAGACAGCACATGACTCGAAAATGGCGGGTTACGTTGGGGTTACGTCGGTAGAGTTTAGCTGATTGACTGACGACATCACGTGGTTTTGATTTCGGGGAATTCCCTCATTTAGTTGCCGAAAGTAGGCTGAAAATGGATATACACGATCTCAGGTTAGTCTTATCGCGTATAGATGACCCAGATAGTTACAGGTTGTTATCCAAAGCTGATATTACAGAACCTGACTGCATGGTACTTCGATATATCTATGGTAAATTTTAATGTGAGAAATTTCATGAGTATTGAATTAATATAATGAAATATTGTTTAAAATTTTCAGTTATATTAATAAGTGATATTCTTGTAAACAGTAATTGGGTTATATATACCCATATCTGGATACTGATTGGTCACTTTTCTCGTAAGTACCTGTATTATCCTTTTCTTGAACGAATTACCCAGAGGGCGTCGGAAACCATGATATTTTATGTCCTCAGATCAATTAGAGAATGTACTGAACATGATGCGAATGTCACATTAGACTGTAGTACTCTCTGTTAAATCAAGATAAGGGTCCAATACTATAGGCTAATGTCACAAACGAAGTGTTTATTTCCACATTTTAATATAATCTAAGAGAGTTCTTCGACAGTGCCATGTGAGGATTGTCCTCGAGTTGGTTCAATCGTCGCTGAAGATATCGGTTAAACGACTTGTTCTCGCTCAAAATTAATTGTTTAATGTCTGAAAGGTGGGTAAAGCGCAGGTAATCCCTGACTTAGTGTCGATAATGACTTGCTTGGAGCGGAATTCAGACGAGTAAGCCAACCACGGGAGATCGTCCTTACACCAAAAGGCCGGCGCAAGAACGTGCCTCCGTGGCGGAATTACATCGACGGGATGAGAGCTCGGATCGACGGGAAGATTTCACGCCGCGATTCACAATCGCTTCCTTCTGACCATATTCGATAATGAGGAGGCTTTGATGTCCAGAGATGAACTCCACAGCCCCGAACATCCCCTCTCGTGCCGCTAATTACGATAGAAAGAATTCGCCTAAATCGGGGATCCAAAGATACTTACTGTTTTTCTGTCACTTCATTAATCTAGTTATAGAATGGCCCGAGTATCCGGGCATTATTCCGGCTCCATTTGACCGCAGCATCGCGTCAAACCCGATTCCACCAAATTAAATAGAATGAGAGATCTAAAAACGAACTGTTTTTCTTTCAATCAGGGATAAGAGATTGCTATTTCATGTCCGCTTGGCGCATGTTAAGAATACCCCACCCAATCATTTAGCGCCGGAGTCTATCGGCGGCGATGGCGAACCAATTCTCGGAGCAGAGCTGTAATTAAGTCAGCAGGTCTTAATGAATTTTATGGTTATGCAAATATATCTAACGCATCTAACGAATAAATGAACAATGCAATTAAAAGAGGCATAGTTTGAATTCACAGTTAAAATTTGACCAGTAATGAAAAGAAACACTTGTTAACAATAATCAATTATATCAGTGGAATCATTATCATTAAATATTTGGATAGTATTTATCCAATGACTCCTCGAAGTTTCCTGTGATCGTTTCTTTAATTCCCTATCCGTACAGTAATTCAGATACCGTATGATGTATTTGATAAACACAGTGATCGTTTCTTTAATTCCCTATCCGTACAGTAATTCAGATACCGTATGATGTATTTGATAAACACAGTACCATACTGTGTTTATCAAATACATCATACGGTATCTGAATTACTGTACGGATAGGGAATTAAAGAAACGATCACAGGGCTAGATTTAGAAAAGAAGATGCGTTTTCTGTTGTTTTTTTAATCAGCCGAGGTGACACGGCTATTACTTTGATGGGATCGATGAACGTATCGAACAGTTTCAAATTTGAAGTTTATTTTATTGATAAAATAATAAAATATAAAACATAAAACATCGGCGTGCTTTATACGAAGTGAAAATTTCATGTTGAAAACAAAAGAACGTTGTGAAACAACAAGTTCTTAGACAGAGAGCATATCGATTGGAGTGTAGAACATCGATAGCTGACGTGGCCAGAGCAGGTGTCGGACTCCCTCAGTCACGGAATCATAATTAAGAAGTCCGAGAGAGCCCGATAGGACCGGTAGTCTGACCGACCCATCCCGTTAAACAGCACCTGTTGGAGACCCACACGTACGATAGATCACGCGTTGCCGACCGCTGATCACGCCGCGCTTCCCAGCCAGGCCGCTTGACAGCGTGTTCCTAATTAAACCATCAAGACAGACAATAGGAATATGACATGCGATCGGGCGTTTATGGAAGTAAAATAACCCAGAGATCCCGGTATCAAAAACAAATCTTCGCCGCACAGGTGTGTTATTGTGTATAACAGATCAATGCAGCCTTTGCGTATAGGGGCTGTCTACAGCTTCGTCAAGTCAATATTTGAAAAAATATATGATACTAGACAAATTAATAAAAAAAAAACATAAAAAAAACCCAACACCCACATCGTTCAAATCGATGCCGCACGAATAATAAAGCTCGTGGTAATAAAGAGACAATTACGGTATAATAGAGTAGCCCTACATAAAATGGAATATTATTTATATGAATAATACAATCTTTTAAAACGACGTCATCAAATGTGTGGAACATGAGTTTAGAAATCAACTGACATTTCATACGTTTCAATACATGCTTCTGTATTTTAACACGAGAAACGAGAAAATGTTGATAAAGCCTTGAGTTGGAGGCCCCCTGAAACATTGTAGGCTTCAAATCAGGATTTGATACTCAAAGTAGGCAAGCACATGTTGAAGATAAGTTAGATTTTTTTCGTTTCTACCGAGGTTGGATAAAGCCCCCTCCACACGCGACCCCACCCCACCCGTTTTGGTGGACTATATATAATTGTCAAAATTCCGATTTTTCATCAATTTCAGTGTACCTGAACCGATACTGTGGACAACCTTGTGTAATCAATTCGTCCGTCAGCTTTGACTGGAGACCACAACCTGTAACCATCTGGGTCATCTATACGTGGTAAGACTGACCCTGGAATCGTGTATATCCAATTTCAGCCTACTTTCGGCAACTATATGAGGGAATTTCCCGAAATCAACACCACGTGATGTTGTCAGCCAATCAGCTAAACTCTACCGACGTGACCCCAACGAAGCCCGCCATTTCGAGTCATGTGCTGTCCTACTTGTTCAAAATTACAGATCTATAACACCTCTTGGATGATACTGAAGTTATTCATATCTGTATCTTTTGTAAGCTCAGACAATATATGTTTCGGAAGTAGGATATCGGAAATCGCTCCGCAATAATGGCGACACACGATTCACAAGCCATCTTACCGATGACGAAGTGTACGCAAATGTGGAGACCACTGAAACTTTATAAGTATAGCACCTCCTAATTATTTGTTACCTGGTCTGGTTCAAGTTAATCTCTTCAGTGCATTGGTGCCACGATCTCTATCTCCTAAATTAAGCCGCGCCTCAAACTATCTGAAAGCTTACATCATTGTACACTGAAGTGACTTATTACTTACCCCGCCCCCTCCAGTGTCTGGGGGTTGCCTCTATATCCTGCAGGCAATGAGCCCCACCTCTTATCTCCCGAAATAAGCTTCTACTTCGGTATGTTCTGAAAGCTTACATGATGGGATGCTCAAATGCAGCCATCTCATAAAATTGTTTTCATCAATCCTAAGGCAGAACCAATCGCTGTAGTCTATGGAGCATAGGAACCTCAAATGGTTCGTCTTGGGAATCATTGAACAACCCAAGTATTGATTTGAAACAACATAAGTATTGTGTTAACCAACACAAGTATATTGTGTTAAACTACAAACATATTGTGCTTTAACAACACTAGTCTTGTGATCGAACAAGTCTGTTGTTGGTAATATAGAGGACACAAGTCTATACGATAAGAAGATGGGGAGTTGTGACTCCTTTAACGAGTCATTTCGAAACTGAGATAGAGGATTAGATCTGCCAAAACTGCCGTGTTTGTGAGTGTGCATGGGGCGATAGGCGGGATGCAATTAGCGCCCACCCCCACCCAACCTGCGACAGACTGAAATCGCCGACGACAGACAGGGTTAGAGGATTCCTTGAACGTGCAAAAGCCTCTGTGAAAATACTAACCCCATACCAACCCCCTCCCCCCATACGCCACTGTCGCGGGGTGTCATATACTCAAAATCATCCTTCCATGGGGTTAAGCCGTTAAATTATATAATAGAAAAATAGTAAAATATGGGAAACGGCCAAATGGCGAAATACGTTCTGTGACACATTCCAAAGGCCTGCAAAAAGTAACTGAAGTATAGAAGGAAAACAACTCCGGATACCAGGTGGATTAAGATTTAATGGTAATTTCCACTTTTCTTACGCTATATTTCTGACAGAGAAAAACGAGTTTAACATGATGTATCGGATGAGTGGAGCATCTATCGCGTATTTAAGGTTATCATCCGCTCACATCTCTTCAATAAATGACAGTACTTGTTTTTCAAAGACGAGACAATTTCCTAAAGCGGTAAACTCATATTGCGACCATTATCTCAGTAATGTATCTCTCGATTTATCGGTTCTTGTTTCGAGCAAAGATACCTGTATGTTTTCGCCTTATACTTCGACAAGAAATATTGGAGGATCCCGTAGATGAGCACTATGACAGGCCTAATGGACTGTTATATTCCGTGAGTCCGTGTACTGGACATCCATTCTTCATGTATGCGATCTGTTCAAACAGACAGGAATTATTAACAATGATCAATTACCTTTCCGGTAGATGTCCACAAATTGCCACTTCAAAGATATAATGTCTGGTGAAATATTACGGGTACCGTACGCTGTCTGGATATGGACCAGATCCAACATTCACCAGTTAGCCATCCTCCACATATAATCTCCCCGTCGATAATGGCATGAGTTTGTTTGACAAAACAAAGTCCCTTCTGAGAGTGCAGAGGAGGGCACTGATATTTAACAAAATACTTTTATATACACTTTTATATGTTTGTAGTGTAAACCGTCAAGTAGATAATGCATTGGGGGTTCAGGATAAAGTCTTGGAAGAGCTATCTCCCTCATCTTTAGTAGGGTTACCTCCCCTTTGTTTAGAGTTTCGCATTAGAGGGGACTTTTTTTTATTATTTTTGAATTGCGGACTATTCTGAAGAAATATCTACAGAAAATAACGAACTTTGTTTATTTTTATCGTACATACCTTCTATAGAGTAGCCTATTCCTTACTGCAGACATCCAATGATTACTTATACACATATCCAATGTTTACATCAACAAATATCCAGTGTAAGAGCATGCGTGAGCAAGAGTCAGAGTGAGTGGGGGAGTGAGTGAGTTAGGGAATGACTGCGCGAGTGAATGAGTGAGTGGATAAGTGACGACGTGGGAATGGGAGAGAGGGGGTGAGTGAGTTAGGGAATATAGTGAGGGCGGAAGTAAGAGATGCAATGAGCCAGTGAATGTGTGAAGTAGAGAATTAGTGAGCCATTGGGAGAGGGAGGGATGGAGGACCTCGGTAAAGTCGATAGGTTCAAGAGGGGTGATGCTGTTTATGTTTACGTCAACGCATATCCAGTGTAAGAGCGTGAGTGATCAAGATAGTGAGTGGGGGCAGTTTTGTGAGTTAGGGAATAAGTACGTGAGTGAGTGAGTGAGGAGTATAGTGAGGGAAGAAGTGAGGGATGCAATGAGCCAGTGAATGTGTGAAGTAGGGAATGGGTGAGCCATTGAGAGATGGAGGGATGGAGGACCTCGGTACGTGAATAAGTACGTGAGTGAGTGAGGAATAGAGTGAGGGAGGACGTGAGGGAAGTAATACTGGTGTAAAAGTGATATCACAGATAAAAATGAACAAGAAAAAAAGGCGCAAAGTCCATCAGCGGAGTTTGGCGCTCGGACGTCGGTATTGAATAAAAACATACTTACCAGTTGATGATGCAATTGTGACTTTACTAGTATGTTTTAAGTCATTTTAGTCGTGTAAGAGCGTGAGTGATCAAGATAGTGAGTGTAAGTCATAATAGAATAACATTTGATCTGTGACTATAGCGGAACACATTATCCGTCCCTTTAAACCGTTTTCACAGCCTACAGTCATAGGGCATCTTCTAACATCATATCACTATATTGCTCTTTTCATGCTACTACTCATGCAGTGGCACAGATGGACGGGTATAGGCGGTCACACACAGACACACGACTCCTTATGGTATCGACATGAGTAGTACCTAATAGGTGCATTGCCCCCCCCCCCTCGCCCCCGCTCCACTCCCCTCCCTTATGTTTGTATTTAGCAGCACACAAGGGTGTGGATGAAAGAGAAGGGGTTTGAACATTAGGAATCAGATTTCGACGAAAAAAACTCCCGTCACATTGGATATAAACCTTGACCATGCACATCCACAAGGCACTAGGCATGTAGCATGTATTTTTCAAAGTTATTTGCGCAGAACTAATCGAGATATGACGGACATTGGTAAAGGAAGGGCCATACATGTGACAGACGCTACAAGGACGAGGTAAACCATGCGCACCTACAAGATATTAACCGTATTTCATATCAGTTGTTCCTCAAATAGTAACAAAGATATGGACCGGATAATAAATTGTTGATACGGGGACAAAGGGTCATAACTCTAGAATCTGGCAATGCACATCTACAAGGTACTCAACATCTTTCATTTAAGTTTCGCAGTTGTCTATCAAATAGTAACCGATATATAGGCTTCAAATCAGGATTTGATACTCAAAGTAGGCAAGCATATGTTGAAGATAAGTTGGATTTTTTTCGTTTCTACCGAGGTTGGATAAAGCCCCCTCCCCACGCGACCCCACCCCACCCGTTTTGATGGACTATATATAATTGTCAAAATTCCGATTTTTCATCAATTTCAGTGTACCTGAACCGATACTGTGGACAACCTTGTGTAATCAATTCGTCCGTCAGCTTTGACTGGAGACCACAACCTGTAACCATCTGGGTCATCTATACGCGGTAAGACTGACCCTGGAATCGTGTATATCCAATTTCAGCCTACTTTCGGCAACTATATGAGGGAATTTCCCGAAATCAACACCACGTGATGTTGTTAGCCAATCAGCTAAACTCTACCGACGTGACCCCAACGAAGCCCGCCATTTTCGAGTCATGTGCTCAAAATTACAGATCTACAACACCTCTTGGGTGATACTGAAGTTATTCATATCTGTATCTTTTGTAAGCTCAGACAATATATGTTTCAGAAGTAGGATACCGGAAATCGCTCCGCAATAATGGCGACACACGATTCACAAGCCATCTTACCGATGACGAAGTGTACGCAAATGTGGAGACCACTGAAACTTTATAAGTATAGCACCTCCTAATTATTTGTTACCTGGTCTGGTTCAAGTTAATCTCTTCAGTGCACTGGTGACACGATCTCTATCTCCTAAATTAAGCCGCGCCTCAAACTATCTGAAAGCTTACATCATTGTACACTGAATTCGAAGTGACTTATTACTTACCCCGCCCCCTCCACTGTCTGGGGGTTGTCCCTATATCCTGTAGGCAATGAGCCCCACCTCTTATCTCCCGAAATAAGCCTCTACTTCGGTATGTTCTGAAAGCTTACATGATGGGATGCTCAAATGCAGCCATCTCATAAAATTGTTTTCATCAATCCTAAGACAGAACCAATCGCTGTAGTCTATGGAGCATAGGAACCTCAAATGGTTCGTCTTGGAAATCATTGAACAACCCAAGTATTGATTTGAAACAACATAAGTATTGTGTTAACCAACACAAGTATATTGTGTTAAACTACAAACATATTGTGCTTTAACGACACTAGTCTTGTGATCAAACAAGTCTGTTGTTGGTAATATAGAGGACACAAGACTATACGATAAGAAGATGGGGAGTTGTGACTCCTTTAACGAGTCATTTCGAAACTGAGATAGAGGATTAGATCTGCCAAAACTGCCGTGTTTGTGAGTGTGCATGGGGCGATAGGCGGGATGCAATTAGCGCCCACCCCCACCCAACCTGTGACAGACTGAAATCGCCGAGGACAGACAGGGTTAGAGGATTCCTTGAACGTCCAAAAGCCTCTGTGAATATACTAACCCCATACCAACCCCCTCCCCCCATACGCCACTGTCGCGGGGTGTCATATACTCAAAATCATCCTTCCATGGGGTTAAGCCGTTAAATTATATAATAGAAAAATAGTAAAATATGGGAAACGGCCAAATGGCGAAATACGTTCTGTGACACATTCCAAAGGCCTGCAAAAAGTAACTGAAGTATAGAAGGAAAACAACTCCGGATACCAGGTGGATTAAGATTTAATGGTAATTTCCACTTTTCTTACGCTATATTTCTGACAGAGAAAAACGAGTTTAACATGATGTATCGGATGAGTGGAGCATCTATCGCGTATTTAAGGTTATCATCCGCTCACATCTCTTCAATAAATGACAGTACTTGTTTTTCAAAGACGAGACAATTTCCTAAAGCGGTAAACTCATATTGCGACCATTATCTCAGTAATGTATCTCTCGATTTATCGGTTCTTGTTTCGAGCAAAGATACCTGTATGTTTTCGCCTTATACTTCGACAAGAAATATTGGAGGATCCCGTAGAT
>JAVTVY010057206.1:0-29867 GCA_036873755.1 Hanleya hanleyi | reverse complement strand
GAATCGGTGAAATTTTTGGGAAAAGTCACCGAGGTCTGTATATAGGCTCATACTGGCTATATGGGGGGAGGGGTGGTCAAATTTTTTTGTGGGCTTTGCTATGGGTTGTGGGGTCTCGTTTTTCTCGTCTCGCCAAGAAAATGACAATGGGAAGGGTTTCGGAGCGAATCGGTGAAATTTTTGGGAAAAGTCCTCGAGGTCTGTATATAGGCTCATACTGGCTATATGGGGGGAGGGGTGGTCAAATTTTTTTGTGGGCTTTGCTATGGGTTGTGGGGTCTCGTTTTTCTCGTCTCGTCGAGAAAATCACAATGGGAGGGGTCCCGGAGCGAATCGGTGAAATTTTTTGGAAAAGTCACCGAGGTCTGTATATAAGCCTATATGCTGGCTATGGGGGGTATGGGTCCGTCCTGGGAAATTCACACACGTTCATTGTGATATGGGTTGTTTGGATTTGTTTTTCACGTCTCGTCATTTAGAACACGATGGAAAGGGTCCCGGAGCGAAACGGTGAAATTTTTGGAAAAAGTTCACCGAGGCCTATACTGCATGGCTATGGAGATATAGGCCCATACGGGGTGGACGTTTTGGGGTCTAGGAGAGCCCCTAATGATCCTATGATGTCGTATGAGGTCTTATTTTGAAGCTCTCGCGGAGGAGCATCCCACTGGACTAATGGTTTGTCCGTTTTCAATAGTCTGCGCATGCGCAGTCTGGCCGTAGTATAGAAAGTAGGCATTTGGGGGGGCATGTGGGTGTGTGTTTGGGATAGAGATGGGCCGCTATGGGTCCGAATGGGTCGTGGAAGGTGTCAAAGTGAAGCTTGTGTGGGGTAGAGTCAGAATGGCGTGTTTTTAAATGCAAGTCGCGTCAATCTGCGCATGCGCAGTTGGTTGTAGTAAGTAAAGTGGCCATTTTGGGGGTGCGTGGAGGTGTGTTTGGGGTAGAGAGGGACCATCCTTGGTCCGAATGCGTCCTGGGAGGTGTCATTTTGTAGCTCTCGGGGTGTACATCTCCTTTTGAGGGATGTTCGCTTCATCTGTGACGTCATCGGTGACGTCATCAGTACGAGTAGTAGCGAAAGTGGGCATTTTAGGGAAGTGCAGGAAGGTATTTGTGGTAGAGAGGGAAAATCCTTGGTCCGATTGTGTGGTGGGAGGTCTCATTTTGTAGCTCTCGGGGTGTAGACCCCGATTTGAGGGATGTTCGCGTCATCTGCGACGTCATCGGTGACGTCATCAGTACGAGTAGTAGCGAAAGTGGGCATTTTAGGGAAGTGCAGGAAGGTATTTTGGGTAGAGAGGGACCATCCTTGGTCCGATTGTGTCGTGGGAGGTGTCATTTTGTAGCTCTCGGGGTGTAGACCCCGATTTGAGGGATGTTCGCGTCATCTGTGACGTCATCGGTGACGTCATCAGTACGAGTAGTAGCGAAAGTGGGCATTTTAGGGAAGTGCAGGAAGGTATTTTGGGTAGAGAGGGACCATCCTTGGTCCGATTGTGTCGTGGGAGGTGTCATTTTGTAGCTCTCGGGGTGTACAGCCCCATTTGAGGGATGTTTCCGTTATCTGTGACGTCATCGGTGACGTCATCAGTACGAGTAGTAGCGAAAGTGGGAATTTTAGGGCAGTGAAGGAAGGTATTTGGGGTAGAGAGGGACCATCCTTCGTCCGAATGCGTCGTGGGAGGTGTCATCTTGTAGCTTTCATGGTGTACATCCCCATTTGGGGGATGTTCGCGTCATCTGTGACGTCATCGGTGACGTCATCAGTACGAGTAGTAGCGAAAGTGGACAATTTGGGGCAGTGAAGGAAGGTATTTGGGGTAGAGAGGGACCATCCTTGGTCCGAATGCGTCCTGGGAGGTGTCATGTTGTAGCTCTCGGGGTATAGACCCCGATTTGAGGGATATCCACAGCATATGTGACGTCATTGGTGACGTCATCAGTACGAGTAGTAGCGAAAGCGGGCATTTTTTAGCAGTGAAGGATGGTATTTGGTGTAGAGAGGGACCATCCGCGGTGCGAATGCGTCGTGTGAGGTGTCATATTGTAGCAACGCCCACCAACGCCAAGCTTAATGCTTCAACGCCCTGGTGAAATAGCTCAGAAGCTCTGATATTCCATGGAATTGTCACTAATTCTTCGAAATGCAGTGACGCCCGTCAACGCCCGTCGTTACACCTTAACACTCTAACATAACGCCATGATATAGACCGGAGAGAGAACAACAACAACAACAAGGATGAGCCATGAGAGAACAACAACAACAAGAAGTTGTTTTCATATAGTTTATTCTCCCCAATGTTACATCATACCCACGCTGGGGGAGCCGCGTTGGGTATATCTACAATTCAAGAAGACTCTTGTCCAATCAGAGGCCACCATTTGCATTTGTCATATTCGTTCCTGTTCGTTAGATGTATTCTTGTCCAATGAGAAGTCTTCATTTTAGAAAGTTCTATCTTCGGCCATGTTCGCTCTGAACCGTTTATTCTAATCATCGTCGGGCAGGCCAGGATACCGTCGAGGCCACATATCCTCAGATAGTTGTTTGTGCATACTGAGTATCTATCAGTGCATGGGTGAATACATTCATCCGATGGGAAGATTCCGTAATTTTGTCACGAAGAACGTAACATTGGTGACCCTCTCTACGACCCACTTGGTGTTGGGGCGCTGTTGATAGGCCCATTCCAAGACATCCAATTGGTCCACTTGGTCCAGCACGGGCTCTAGCGACGCCCGGTTAATGATGGTAAACGGTTGGTCAAATACCTGGGTGTTACTGCTCGGGTAAAAGTATCGGGCTTGGTCTGTCTCCTTATGCTGCAGTACATAACCAAACGCCAGATTCAATTTGAAGGACGTAGCTTGGTCATTGAAGATGGCTTCCACGTAGCTGCGTAGACGGGCGAGGTTGGTCAGTCGAAAATTGTAGATATCTTGAATAGGGCGATGACGGTGGAAACAGTGCCGTATCATGGGCCAATGGCGCCGATAGATGTCACTCACTGGATGATCTTCGGGTAAGAGATCGCTGGGAACATCTACCGCATCTTCCAGAAAATGTTCGTTGTTGTCAGGCGTATGACTGGGAACAGTAATGCTAGGGACCGGCTGGATATCTAGGCTCTTCTGAACTGTGGGCATAGGCGGGCTCTCCGTGATCGCATCACCAGTGGCATTCGTCTCTGTGGGCTCAACTTCACTAGGTCCGACCCTCCTGGGTGCCTCTTTAGTGGGAAGTTGTCGCTCATACCGTGGTGACGGACCATGAATCAAACGTTGGTGCTGTCTTAACTGACTGGGTCGTTTGAAGAGTTGCCCACATTCATTACATTGTTCCTTTGCGCCCTCGTGGAGTGAGCGTTCGTGGCGCAGTAAAGCATCTTCCCGATTAAATGACCGTGCGCAGGTTATACAAGTATATAGTGTACCGTTGTGGATGGAGGACTCGTGTCGTCGCAAATCTTCTGGGCGAGTAAACAGCTTCTGGCAAGTTGTGCAAGAGAACATATCGGCTGTGGATCTGGAAATGATGAATGCTGTAAAAATTCTCACTTTTATACGTTTTGCCGTGACACTCGTGCCTTTTCGGCAACCTCCGTGTCCCTACCGTGACACTCGTGTCTTTTCGGCAACTTCGGGCACCTGTATGTGTCTGTGTGTAAGTGTGTATGCGTCTCTCTGTATACGTCTGAGTGCGTGTATGTGTGTGTGTGGGTGTGTCCTTGCGTGTGTGTATGTGTGTGTGTGTGCGTGTGGGTGCGTGTGTACGCGTGTGCGTGTATGGGTCTGTGTGTATGCGTGTGTGTGTGTATGTGTATGTGTATGTGTATGTGTATGTGTGTGTATGCGTGTGCGTGTATGTGTGTGTGTATGCGTGCCTGTGTGTGTGTATGCAAGTGTGCGTATTCCTGTGCGTGTATGCGTGCGTGTGTGTGTATCCCAGTGTATGTATGCGTCTGTATGTGTGTATGTATGCATGTGAGTGTATGTGTGGGTGTGCGTGTGTGTATGCGTGTGTGTGCGGGTGTGTATGCATGTGTGTATATGCGCCTATGTGTGTGTGTCTCCGTATGCAGGCACACGCTCCTCTGGTGCACCCTCTACCCAGGATGTTCACGAATCTTCCACCATCTCGGCCTTCTATCAGGCCCAGATCAGAAGCTCTCATGTCCTGCATGTGAAGTCAGTCATATTGTGTGTATACATGTGCGCGTCTCTGTGTATGCATCTGTGTGTGCGTGTGTGTGTGTGTGTGTGTGTGTGTGTGTGTACGTGTGTGTGTGTGTGTATGCGTGTGTGTGTGCATGCGTTTGTGTATGTGCGTGTATGTGTCTGTGTGTATACGTCTGTGTGCGTGTGTGTGTGTGTGTACCACCTCCACCACCACCACCAACGCCGCAACCACCGGGCGTTGACGGGCGTCAACGCCCGGTGGTGGTGGTGGGAACTCCCGTGTGGCAGAGCTCTTGGATCGGAGCTCTTGGAGCTCAAAGCCTGTGGAGCTCGGATCTCGGAAGTGACATTTGCATCCGACCTCTGTGAGGTCACTTCCGCTCCCGTTCACGTGACCGGAACTGACCTTTGACCCTGGCGCGCAATTTTATGAGGACTCGGACGTCATCGTAAGCAGACACACACACACACACACACACACATACACAGACCTGGTGGACCATGTACCCTACGCCCGTAGGGCGTAGGGTATACCACGATGTGGGTGCACCAGGTCTGTGTGTGTGTGTGTGTGTGTGTGTGTGTGTGTGTGTGTGTGTGTGTGTGTGTGTGTGTTTGCTTACGATGACGGCACTTCCGAGTAGCGCAGGGTCAAAGGTCACTTCCCTGGGTACTGTGGTTTCACATCCGGGTCCTCATCTTACATCCGGGTCCTCATACAATTGCGCGCCAGGGTCAAAGGTCAGTTCCGGTCACGTGAACGGAAGCGAAAGTGACCTCACAACAGAGGTCGTATGCAAATGTCACTTCCGAGATCCGAGCTCCACAGGCTTTGAGATCCAAGAGCTCCGATCCAAGAGCTCTGCCACACGGGTGTTCCCACCACCACCACCGGGCGTTGACGCCGGTCAACGCCCGGTGGTGGCGGCGTTGGTGGTGGTGGTGGTGGTGATGGTGGTAAACACACACACACACGCACACAGACGTATACACACAGACACATACACGCACATACACAAACGCATGCACACACACACACGTATACACACACATACACACGTACATACAAACACACACACGCATACACACACATACACATACACACAGACGCATACACACACACACACGCATACACACAGGCCCATACACGCACGCGCGTACACACGCACACACACAACAAGCACACACACACATACACACACGCAAGCACACACCCACACACACACATACACGCACTCAGACGTATACAGAGAGACGCATACACACTTACACACAGACACATACAGGTGCCCGAAGTTGCCGAAAAGACACGAGTGTCACGGTAGGGACACGGAGGTTGCCGAAAAGGCACGAGTGTCACGGCAAAACGTATAAAAGTGAGAATTTTTACAGCATTCATCATTTCCAGATCCACAGCCGATATGTTCTCTTGCACAACTTGCCAGAAGCTGTTTACTCGCCCAGAAGATTTGCGACGACACGAGTCCTCCATCCACAACGGTACACTATATACTTGTATAACCTGCGCACGGTCATTTAATCGGGAAGATGCTTTACTGCGCCACGAACGCTCACTCCACGAGGGCGCAAAGGAACAATGTGATGAATGTGGGCAACTCTTCAAACGACCCAGTCAGTTAAGACAGCACCAACGTTTGATTCATGGTCCGTCACCACGGTATGAGCGACAACTTCCCACTAAAGAGGCACCCAGGAGGGTCGGACCTAGTGAAGTTTAGCCCGCAGAGATGAATGCCACTGGTGATGCGATCACGGAGAGCCCGCCTATGCCCACAATTCAGAAGAGCCTAGATATCCAGCCGGTCCCTAGCATTACTGTTCCCAGTCATACGCCTGACAACAACGAACATTTTCTGGAAGATGCGGTGGATGTTCCCAGCGATATCTTACAGGACGCCCATCCAGTGAGTGACATCTATCAGCGCCATTGGCCCATGATACGGCACTGTTTCCACCGTCATCGCCCTATTCAAGATATCTACAATTTTCGACTGACCAACCTCGCCCGTCTACGCAGCTACGTGGAAGCCATCTTCAATGACCAAGCTACGTCCTTCAAATTGAATCTGGCGTTTGGTTATGTACTGCAGCATAAGGAGACAGACCAAGCCCGATACTTTTACCCGAGCAGTAACACCCAGGTATTTGACCAACCGTTTACCATCATTAACCGGGCGTCGCTAGAGCCCGTGCTGGACCAAGTGGACCAATTGGATGTCTTGGAATGGGCCTATCAACAGCGCCCCAACACCAAGTGGGTCGTAGAGAGGGTCACCAATGTTACGTTCTTCGTGACAAAATTACGGAATCTTCCCATCGGATGAATGTATTCACCCATGCACTGATAGATACTCAGTATGCACAAACAACTATCTGAGGATATGTGGCCTCGACGGTATCCTGGCCTGCCCGACGATGATTAGAATAAACGGTTCAGAGCGAACATGGCCGAAGATAGAACTTTCTAAAATGAAGACTTCTCATTGGACAAGAATACATCTAACGAACAGGAACGAATATGACAAATGCAAATGGTGGCCTCTGATTGGACAAGAGTCTTCTTGAATTGTAGATATACCCAACGCGGCTCCCCCAGCGTGGGTATGATGTAACATTGGGGAGAATAAACTATATGAAAACAACTTCTTGTTGTTGTTGTTCTCTCATGGCTCATCCTTGTTGTTGTTGTTGTTCTCTCTCCGGTCTATATCATGGCGTTATGTTAGAGTGTTAAGGTGTAACGACGGGCGTTGACGGGCGTCACTGCATTTCGAAGAATTAGTGACAATTCCATGGAATATCAGAGCTTCTGAGCTATTTCACCAGGGCGTTGAAGCATTAAGCTTGGCGTTGGTGGGCGTTGCTACAATATGACACCTCACACGACGCATTCGCACCGCGGATGGTCCCTCTCTACACCAAATACCATCCTTCACTGCTAAAAAATGCCCACTTTCGCTACTACTCGTACTGATGACGTCACCAATGATGTCACATATGCTGTGGATATCCCTCAAATCGGGGTCTATACCCCGAGAGCTACAACATGACACCTCCCAGCACGCATTCGGACCAAGAATGGTCCCTCTCTACCCCAAATACCTTCCTTCACTGCCCCAAATTGTCCACTTTCGCTACTACTCGTACTGATGACGTCACCGATGACGTCACAGATGACGCGAACATCCCTCAAATGGGGATGTACTCCATGAAAGCTACAAGATGACACCTCCCACGACGCATTCGGACCAAGGATGGTCCCTCTCTACCCCAAATACCTTCCTTCACTGCCCTAAAATTCTCACTTTCGCTCCTACTCGTACTGATGACGTCACCGATGACGTCACAGATAACGGGAACATCCCTCAAATGGGACTGTACACCCCGAGAGCTACAAAATGACACCTCCCACGACACAATCGGACCAAGGATGGTCCCTCTCTACCCAAAATACCTTCCTGCACTTCCCTAAAATGCCCACTTTCGCTACTACTCGTACTGATGACGTCACCGATGACGTCACATATGACGCGAACATCCCTCAAATCGGGGTCTACACCCCGAGAGCTACAAAATGAGACCTCCCACCACACAATCGGACCAAGGATGGTCCCTCTCTACCACAAATACCTTCCCGCACTTCCCTAAAATGCCCACTTTCGCTACTACTCGTACTGATGACGTCACCGATGACGTCACCGATGAAGCGAACATCCCTCAAATGGAGATGTACACCCCGAGAGCTACAAAATGACACCTCCCAGGATGCATTCGGACCAAGGATGGTCCCTGTCTACCCCAAACACACCTCCACACACCCCCAAAATGGCCACTTTACTTACTACAAACAACTGCGCATGCGCAGATTGACGCGACTTGCATTTAAGAACACACCATTCTGACTCTACCCCACACAAGCTTCACTTTGACACCTTCCACGACCCATTCGGACCCATAGCGGCCCATCTCTATCCCAAACACACACCCACATGCCCCCCCCGAAATGCCTGCTTTCTATACTACGGCCAGACTGCGCATGCGCAGACTATTGAAAACGGACGAACCATTAGTCCAGTGGGATGCTCCTCCGCGAGAGCTTCAAAATAAGACCTCATACGACATCATAGGATCATTAGGGGCTCACCTAGACCCCAAAACGTCCACCCCGTATGGGCCTATATCTCCATAGCCATGCAGTATAGGCTTATGGGCCTTTTTCCAAAAATTTCACCGTTTCGCTCCGGGACCCTTTCCATCGTGTTCTAAATGACGAGACGTGAAAAACAAATCCAAACAACCCATATCACAATGAACGTGTGTGAATTTCCCAGAATGGACCCATACCCCCCATAGCCAGCATATAGGCTTATATACAGACCTCGGTGACTTTTCCAAAAAATTTCACCGATTCGCTCCGGGACCCCTCCCATTGTGATTTTCTCGGCGAGACGAGAAAAACGAGACCCCACAACCCATAGCAAAGCCCACAAAAAAATTTGACCACCCCTCCCCCATATAGCCAGTATGAGCCTATATACAGACCTCGGTGACTTTTCCCCAGAATTTCACCGATTCGCTCCGAAACCCTTCCCATTGTCATTTTCTTGGCGAGACGAGAAAAACGAGACCCCACAACCCATAGCAAAGTCCACAAAAAAATTTGACCACCCCTCCCCCCATATAGCCAGTATGAGCCTATATACAGACCTCGGTGACTTTTCCCAAAAATTTCACCGATTCGCTCCGGGACCCCTCCCATTGTGTTTTTTTCGGCGAGACGAGAAAAACGAGACCCCACAACCCATAGTAAAGCCCACAAAAAAAGGACCACCCCTTCCACCCATAAAGCGAGTATGGGATATACCCATACAGGCATTTCCCCGTATATTGTATAATACAGAGCCCTATTGTAGGGTAAAGTCCGAGTTTCGCTTTTTATGTTTTCGGAAAAAGTCCTAATTTTACATGCACCCACCCCATTGACTTGATAGGCAGGCCCCGATAAGCCCGGGGACCGATATCAGCCCTTTTGGCTAGAGGTGATAGGGGTTCTCCCCTATTTTAGGGTTAAAGTCCGTGTTCCGCTTTTTATATTTTCGGGGGAAAATCCTAATTTTACACGCACCCACCGCATTGACTTGATAGGTAGGTGTCAATAAGCCCGGGGGCCGATATTAGCCCTTTGGCTAGGGTTGATATGTGTTTTCCCCTATTTTAGGGGTAAAGTCCGTGTTCCGCTTTTTACATTTTCGGGAAAAAATCCTAATTTTACATGCACCCACCCCATTGACTTGATAGGCAGGCCCCGATAAGCCCGGGGACCGATATTAGCCCTTTTGGCTAGAGTTGATAGGAGTTTCCCCCTATTTTAGGGGTAAAGTCCGTGTTCCGCTTTTTATATTTTCGGGGGAAAATCCTAATTTTACACGCACCCACCCCATTGACTTGATAGGCAGGCCCCGATAAGCCCGGGGCCCGATATTAGCCCTTTTGGCTAGGGTTGATAGGTGTTTTCCCCTATTATAGGGGTAAAGTCCGTATTCCGCTTTTTATATTTTCGGGAAAAAATCCTAATTTTACATGCACCCACCCCATTGACTTGATAGGCAGGTCCCAATAAGCCTGGGGACCGATATTAGCCCTTTTGGCTAGGGTTGATAGGTGTTTTCCCCTATTTTAGGGGTAAAGTCCGTATTCCGCTTTTTATATTTTCGGGAAAAAATCCTAATTTTACATGCACCCACCCCATTGACTTGATAGGCAGGTCCCAATAAGCCCAGGGACCGATATTAGCCCTTTGGGCTAGGGTTGATAGGTGTTTTCCCCTATTTTAGGGGTAAAGTCCGTGTTCCGCTTTTTATAGTTTCGGGAAAAAATTCTAATTTTACATACACCCACCCCATTGACTTGATAGGCAGGTCCCAATAAGCCCAGGGACCGATATTAGCCCTTTTGGCTAGAGTTGATAGGTGTTTTCCCCTATTTTAAGGGTAAAGTCCGTATTCCGCTTTTTATAGTTTCGGGAAAAAATCCTAATTTTACATGCACCCACCCATGACTGGATGCCCGTTCACGCATGCTTCACTTTGATACCTCACTCGACCCAATCGGACCATGCAGCGTATTTGAAGTCTGGGGACTACTTTTCTCCGCGGAAGCTTTTTCCCGCGACCGCATCACCACCAGACCGCATCACCGCGAAAGAATACATGCCCAGGGGCCCTTTGCCGGAACTATAGTCACCCAGAGTTACCTCCCCCCCTAGATTGGAACTCTTCTGTGCTGGGGGTAGTTTTTGGTCTCTTGAGAAACAACGCCACCTACCGCCACCAAGAGTTATCTCCCCCGGCAAAATGGGGTCTGTAATCACGGCTATATACTACTCATGACTCTTTAAGATGATTCTGCGCACTTGAGTGCATGTAAATATCTATCGGAGAAATTGTTCGGCGTAAAACGAAGAATGCTCAGCATGACAAAATGTCCGGCTCCTATCTAATAACCCTAGCTAGGATATATTTTCCAGATTTGCATCTCAGGTAGGACATATTTTCATAGAGAGAGTCCGAGTTCCGCTTTTTATGTTTTCGGAAAAAATCCTAATTTTACACGCACCCACCCCATTGACTTGATAGGCAGGTCCCAATAAGCCCGGGGACCGATATTAGCCCTTTTGGCTAGGGTTGATAGGTGTTTTCCCTATTTTAGGAGTAAAGTCCGTCTTCCGCTTTTTATATTTTCGGGAACAAATCCTAATTTTACATGCACCCACCCCATTGACTTGATAGCAGGCCCCGATAAGCCCGGGGCCGATATACTTTTGGCTAGGGTGATAGGGGTTTTCCCCATTTTAGGGGTAAAGTCCGTGTTCCGCTTTTTATATTTTCGGGAAAAAATCCTAATTTTACAGCACCCACCCCATTGACTTGATAGGCAGGATAAGCCCGGGGACCGATATTAGCCTTTTGGCTAGGGTGATAGGGTTTTCCCTATTTTAGGGGTAAAGTCCGTGTTCCGCTTTTTATATTTTCGGGGGAAAATCCTAATTTTACACGCACCCACCCCATTGACTTGATAGGTAGGTGCCAATAAGCCCGGGGGCCGATATTAGCCCTTTTGGCTAGGATTGATAGGTGTTTTCCCCTATTTTAGGGGTAAAGTCCGTGTTCCGCTTTTTACTTTTTCGGGAAAAAATCCTAATTTTACCTGCACCCACCCCATTGACTTGATAGGCAGGCCCCAATAAGCCTGGGGACCGATATTAGCCCTTTTGGCTAGGGTTGATAGGTGTTTTCCCCTATTTTAGGGGTAAAGCCCGTGTTCCGCTTTTTATAGTTTCGAAAAAAATTCTAATTTTACATACACCCACCCCATTGACTTGATAGGCAGGTCCCAATAAGCCCAGGGACCGATATTAGCCCTTTTGGCTAGAGTTGATAGGTGTTTTCCCCTATTTTATGGGTAAAGTCCGTGTTCCGCTTTTTATAGTTTCGGGAAAAAATCATAATTTTACATACACCCACCCCATTGACTTGATAGGCAGGTCCCAATAAGCCCAGGGACCGATATTAGCCCTTTTGGCTAGAGTTGATAGGTGTTTTCCCCTATTTTAGGGGTAAAGTCCGTGTTCCGCTTTTTATAGTTTCGGGAAAAAATCCTAATTTTACATGCACCCACCCATGACTGGATGCCCCTTCACGCATGCTTCACTTTGATACCTCACTCGACCCAATCGGACCATGCAGCGTATTTGAAATCTGGGGACTACTTTTTCTCCGCGGAAGCTTTTTCCCGCGACCGCATCACCACCAGACCGCATCACCGCGGAAGAATACATGCCCAGGGGCCCTTTGCCGGAACTATAGTCACCCAGATTTACCTCCCCCTAGATTGGAACTCTTCTGTGCTGGAGGTAGTTTTTGGTCTCTTGAGAAACAACGCCACCTACCGCCACCAAGAGTTATCTCCCCCGGCAAAATGGGGTCTGTAATCACGGCTATATACTACTCATGACTCTTTAAGATGATTCTGTGCACTTAGGCGCATGTAATTATCCTATCCCGGAGAAAGTTGTTCGGCGTAAAACGAAAGAATGCTCATCATGACAAAATGTCCGGCTCCTAACTAATAACCCTAGCTAGGATATATTTTCCAGATTTGCATCTCAGGTAGGACATATTTTCATAGAGAGAAACATACTAGTATGAAGGGGACATGGTTACTGGGACATTCTCTCCCTTCACATTTGTAGGATGTGGTGATGAGAATCATCATGGTTAATTTATCTTCTACAGAATAGAAATTTATGCAGGCAGGGAAAATTCTATAGCTCACTGAACAATTTCATTATCTATGAGGCTAGAACTCACAATATTATCTTTGGATCAATCTCCATCACAAAATGGGTAAATAAATCCGAGGTGGCTGCTGGAATAAGATCATCGCGAGATAGTGTATCGATCGATCCGTTAGGATCGATACACTTGCTTGGTTAGTTACCCATAGCATTTCCGGATATAAATAGCTTGACAGGTTTTCTCTAGACTGGTTTGAACTTCATCGCTGCCGAAATTACTTTGATTACAAGCGTCTAGTCCGTCATTCATAATCCAGCCGTCGTCCATTAGAGAATATCCGCGTCCATAATCCAAAGACCTATTCCATTTCCATATAACAATATTAGCACCAAATTCAAAAAGACAAAAGTATACATAAACATAGGCTTGTTTCCTGCAAGAGAGAAGCGGTCAACAGTTTTCAATGATGCCGGCAAGACATCATGATGTTCCAAATATCAAATCCGTATCGCTGATCAGTATTCTTAATCCATAATATTCGTTATAGAGTCGTCATCTAAAAATGATGTACCTCAGTCACGCTTTGATTGTGACTGTTCATATGAGTACCATGAGGATCTTGAAGTACATGGGCTCATACTGAAATCGAAATCGGGATCAAGGCATAAACCGCTGGCTTTGGATACCGAGAAGATGATTGTAAACAACCGTGGGGGATAACACGAGATTGTACAAAAGAGGCAACGACGGAAGAACTCATTCAAATCATCAAAAATATCCTGGTAAGCCCTCTGCGACGATTCAGGATTTACCTGGACTTGTTAAGATGCTCCAATAACGTCACATTCCAAAGAAGCAGTTTTGATCGACCGGTTTTCTTTACAGGTTTTTCGAGTATTTCATACTAAAATATTATATGATTTGAAACATAGTATTGGACATTATTATGAAAGAAGAGACCAAATATTATGAAAACTATCGCAGAAAACGCAATGGACATTATTTAGAAGGAAAAAAAAAGAAACGAAGACAAATATGCTCGTGGTCGCCCTTTTGAATTTAACCATGATGCTCTGATCGGAAAGGTTCCTTCTCAATCACAAAACGTTATATCAACGATCTTCTCTCTTCGGAAAATACCTATATAAGAGACACTCTTAATGATATATGCCCCCTTCACTGGACTTAAAGAAACCACTGGTAGTCCAGATGGAACATCGCCTATACCTTTTTCAGAAATGAAAACAGGCCCCTAGCCTCGGGTTAAGCGGATTTAGACACAATTTACGAATCGCAGCGCCAGGAATGATATTTTGCCGTCAGTGTGCGATATTATCACATAATTTGATCAAATTAGAATAGATAAGTTTGGTGGGATGGCCTCGTTTGACAACGTTCTGCACTGATGTTCTGTGGCGCTGATTGATATCTTCACATTTTTGACAGGATATAGCTATCCCGGAATGATTAGTAATAACCTAACCCTAGCCCTAACTTCCCTGAAGAAGGGACCCAAGTATACCAAGGAAATCCGAAGGCCGACCGGAAAATAAACCCGACTGCACTATACAGTAAGTTAAGGGGGGAGCGGGGCGTGGGGGGACCGCGGTTCACAGTTCCTTATTCGTCATCCAGCGACTCATAGCCGCACCCCAAGCAGCGACCCCTGGCGTCAGATTTGGGATACAAATATGCAAAGATATCGACTCCACATGAACTCTTGTATATAGATGAAGCTAGGTATTCGTACTGTTAGAAATCAGATCTGTTATTAGATTATATCCGAATATGATTTAAATATATGAATTTTATTTCAATTAGTGTGTATTTGTTGATGTATGTTCTGAAATATCCTTCACTTTCTTACAGGTTGATATACTTTTCACCGATGACTGCAAGAAATAACACTGGGATGTAACTTGGTTGCTCATATGGTTCCGATGTATTTGCAAGAATTTAGAATTTAACTAAATCTGCAAATACATGTACAATTTGCACCACAACAATCCGGTGCAGATTTCATTTAAATCTGCATCTGGATGAACGTTAAACCGTGATGTGGTTGTACGTTTAACCTTGATGTGGTTGTACGTTGAACCTATTTCTGAGAAAACATTGAACCTGAATCTGGTTATACGTTGAACCAGTAATTGGTTATAGGTAACACCAAATTTTGGTTCAGGGTTTTCCATGGTTAAACGTTGAACCAGAAACTGGTTCAACGTTGAACCAGAAACTGGTTCAACGTTTACCTTTCAGTTCAACGTTACACCTTTTCGTGGTTGAACGTTTAACCTCATTTCAGTTCAACGTTAAACCTTGATGTGGTTGTACGTTTAACCTTGATGTGGTTGTACGTTGAACCTATTTCTGAGAAAACATTGAACCTGAATCTGGTTATACGTTGAACCAGTAATTGGTTATAGGTAACACCAAATTTTGGTTCAGGGTTTTCCATGGTTAAACGTTGAACCAGAAACTGGTTCAACGTTTACCTTTCAGTTCAACGTTACACCTTTTCGTGGTTGAACGTTTAACCTCATTTCAGTTCAACGTTGAACTTTGCTTGGTGCTACGTTGAACCAGTTTATGGTTGCAACCGAGTTACATCCACTTTATGGTTGAACGTTTACTCAGCGTTTTTACAGTGTTCACTGGACTTAAAGAAACCACTGGTAGTCCAGATGGAACATCGCCTATACCTTTTTCAGAAATGAAAACGGGCCCCTAGCCTCGGGTTAAGCGGATTTAGACACAATTTACGAATCGCAGCGCCAGGGATGATATTTTGCCGTCAGTGTGCGATATTATCACATAATTTGATCAAATTAGAATAGATAAGTTTGGTGGGATGGCCTCGTTTGACAACGTTCTGCACTGATGTTCTGTGGCGCTGATTGATATCTTCACATTTTTGACAGGATATAGCTATCCCGGAATGATTAGTAATAACCTAACCCTAGCCCTAACTTCCCTGAAGAAGGGACCCAAGTATACCAAGGAAATCCGAAGGCCGACCGGAAAATAAACCCGACTGCACTATACAGTAAGTTAAGGGGGAGCGGGGCGTGGGGGGACCAGAAGCCTGCCGGGTAAATAATAACATTTTTGCAGGGTAATCTTCAAATAAACAAATCATTCCAAGCTGAAACTTCTCACATGTATTATTAAAGCTTTCAATAAAAGACATTTGAAATCATTTTTTAACTTTATCAACTTTTGACATAATGTACCTTCATTTTTGTGTTGCAGTATGATATGCGCTTCCATGATCACCCGTTTGAAATAATTTCCAAGTTATCAAGTTCAAAACATAATTATTGATCTTATCAATTTTCCATATCCAATCACTATGATAACTTATTAACAAAACGAGACCCCACAAGCCATAGTAAAGCCCACAAAAAAATTGACCACCCCTCCCCCCATATAGCCAATATGAGCCTATATAGAGACCTCTGTGACTTTTCCCAAAAATTTCACCGATTCGCTCCGGGACCCTTTCCATTGTGATTTTCTTGGCGAGACGAGAAAAACGAGACCCCACAACCCATAGCAAAGCCCACAAAAAAAATTGACCACCCCTCCCCCCCATAAAGCCAGTATGAGCCTATATACAGACCTCGGTGACTTCTCCCAAAAATTTCACCGATTCGCTCCGGGACCCCTCCCATTGTGTTTTTTTCGGCGAGACGAGAAAAACGAGACCCCACAACCCATAGTAAAGCCCACAAAAAAAGGACGACCCCTTCCACCCATAAAGCGAGTATGGGATATACCCATACAGGCATTTCCCCGTATATTGTATAATACAGAGCCCTATTGTAGGGTAAAGTCCGAGTTCCGCTTTTTATGTTTTCGGAAAAACCTCTAATTTTACATGCACCCACCCCATTGGCTTGATAGGCAGGCCCCGATAAGCCCGGGGACAGATATCAGCCCTTTTGGCTAGAGGTGATAGGGGTTTTCCCCTATTTTAGGGGTAAAGTCCGTGTTCCGCTTTTTATATTTTCGGGGGAAAATCCTAATTTTACACGCACCCACCCCATTGACTTGATAGGTAGGTGCCAATAAGCACGGGGGCCGATATTAGCCCTTTTGGCTAGGGTTGATAGGTGTTTTCCCCTATTTTAGGGGGAAAGTCCGTGTTCCGCTTTTTACATTGCCCAGGGGCCCTTTGCCGGAACTATAGTCACCCAGAGTTACCTCCCCCCCCTAGATTGGAACTCTTCTGTGCTGGAGGTAGTTTTTGGTCTCTTGAGAAACAACGCCACCTACCGCCACCAAGAGTTATCTCCCCCGGCAAAATGGGGTCTGTAATCACGGCTATATACTACTCATGACTCTTTAAGATGATTCTGTGCACTTGAGTGCATGTAATTGTCCTATCCCGGAGAAAGTTGTTCGGCGTAAAACGAAAGAATGCTCAGCATGACAAAATGTCCGGCTCCTATCTAATAACCCTAGCTAGGATATATTTTCCAGATTTGCATCTCAGGTAGGACATATTTTCATAGAGAGAAACATACTAGTATGAAGGGGACATGGTTACTGGGACATTCTCTCCCTTCACATTTGTAGGATGTGGTGATGAGAATCATCATGGTTAATTTATCTTCTACAGAATAGAAATTTATGCAGGCAGGAAAAATTCTATAGCTCACTGAACAATTTCATTATCTATGAGGCTAGAACTCACAATATTATCTTTGGATCAATCTCCATCACAAAATGGGTAAATAAATCCGAGGTGGCTTCTGGAATAAGATCATCGCGAGATAGTGTATCGATCGATCCGTTAGGATCGATACACTTGCTTGGTTAGTTACCCATAGCATTTCCGGATATAAATAGCTTGACAGGTTTTCTCTAGACTGGTTTGAACTTCATCGCTGCCGAAATTACTTTGATATCAGACTGAAATCGAAATCGGGATCAAGGCATAAACCGCTGGCTTTGGATACCGAGAAGATGATTGTAAACAACCGTGGGGGATAACACGAGATTGTACAAAAGAGGCAACGACGGAAGAACTCATTCAAATCATCAAAAATATCCTGGTAAGCCCTCTGCGACGATTCAGGATATACCTGGACTTGTTAAGATGCTCTAATAACGTCACATTCCAAAGAAGCAGTTTTGATCGACCGGTTTTCTTTACAGGTTTTTCGAGTATTTCATACTAAAATATTACATGATTTGAAACATAGTATTGGACATTATTATGAAAGAAGAGACCAAATATTATGAAAACTATCGCAGAAAACGCAATGGACATTATTTAGAAGGAAAAAAAAGAAACGAAGACAAATATGCTCGTGGTCGCCCTTTTGAATTTAACCATAATGCTCTGATCGGAAAGGTTCCTTCCCAATCACAAAACGTTATATCAACGGTCTTCTCTCTTCGGAAAATACCTATATAAGAGACACTCTTAATGATATATGCCCCCTTCACTGTAAAAACGGCCAATTTCAGGGAGTAAATGTTCAACCTGTTATCAGTTCAACGTTGAACCATTTTTTAATGACAGTAAACGTTTACCCGGAATCTGGTTGAACGTTTTCAGTTCGAATTCAAGCATATACTGATACTTGCATGGAGGTAAACGTTGAACCTGTTATTGGTTCTTCTTTCAACCTATAACTGGTTCTACGTATAACCACATGATACTAGCTTGGGCGTAAACGTTGAACCTATTATTGGTTCTACGTTCAACCTATAACTGATTATACGTTCAATCACATGAAACTCCGTGCATGGTAAAACGACACCAACATGACCGAAACAATGGGATATGAATGTCTGAGAACAGGGAGTAATTTTCTTATTAATATTAAGTTAAATTCTGCAGACTTTTCCAAATAAACCATGTGGTTATGCTTAAAACTGAATGTCCAAGTCGTTAATAACGCGTGTCGATTTGGGAAACTTCGCTGTTATGCACTTATTTTGATGGCATATTACTATTTTCGCTCATAAAATAGCCTATCAACAGTCAGAAACAATCATAGAAGTTATCAAAAATGAAAGACGTAATACTGTTGTGTGGGCCAAAATTATTCCCGACCGAGTATACGTTCAACTGTTTTTCGGTTCAACGTATTTCCCGCCCTCGTTATTGTTTTTCCCGCGGTGGTCGTCAAAAGAACCACTTTTTGGTTCAACGTTCAACTGGACTATGGTTCAACTGGCCATCGGTTATCGTCCTTCGTTTTATGAAGCGCCACCTGCTGGATTGCAGTGTGAGGAGGAGAACGTGTGGTGTTGTTGGCAGCTTAAGGATGTCCGCTGGTGGTTTTTGGCTTTGGCAGCCATTTTGCCTGTTTTTTCTATTGAGTTGTCTCCCTTTCCTAGGTTAAGACATAGCGATTTCCTTTAAAAGCCTTCTAGCTGAGAAATTTGCACAGCAACATCCATCCAATTTGATAAATTTTGATAGACATTGTGATTATCTGCGAACAGTTAGAATATAAGAAAAGTTAAATACTATTTATATGAATTTTTCATGAATATGCTTCAAAACTAGGGCTATTCCCTATGTTTTCTGGGTATCAAATTGAGCATGGGTCAGTCCACTTAACGTTGCCTACAGCTAAAAAATGCACACCAACCTATATTTTTTTCCTTGTTTTTCCTCATATTACACAATTATTAATGCAACAACACACATTATTCAAAAAGTTAATTACTTTGATTTACCACCAGCGGACATCCTTAACAATGAACATTACTCGTCCCGTTACATCTGTTTTCTGGTAAGTAATATGGACAAACAATTGTTTGAACTGCGCTTCAACACTGAATACGTTACGCACAGAAATCTCGTCCCCGTTGCTTATGTTTTGAAATCGAAGCTGTGTCGAAAACTGGGCTATGCTTCATTGTTCATTCTCCGTTCATTTATTCATTGCGTGAAAGAATTTTGCTGTCTGTTGTCTGTTTTAATATGTCATTGATATAATTTACTGTTACCACTTGGCGGTATTTTGCAATTTCCAATCACTTATTACATTTAGCATGTCGTTTTTCCATACCAGTTGTGGATGAGTGCAATCTAAGGCCCTTACAGGCTATATAATTTCCTATGTATTTCCAAAAAAAGAATTAATTAAACTGTCACTATATCTGCATAGGTCAACAGCTATATACATATGGATACCAGTAATTATCAGCCGCGTTGTCCACAAAAATACTTGCAATACGCTTTGTGGATTGTTAAACTCCAAGGTCCTTGCAAACTAATATGCATTAATCTCCTATTCCAAAAAAAAAAAAAAAAAATACATTAAGACATTATATAGTATTGTTCACTGGACATATTCCTATGCATGTTATAATCTTATAATAATTCAAAACATCTATTAACATTCAGTCACCCCTCAATTTTGCCTGAAATTCTAATCAGTCCAATGAATTTATAATAGTTACATAATGTCGTAAGACTATATTAAATGTTGGCAACATTTTGTGTCCAATGGGGTAATATCATGTCAACATTGTGTAACTGTTTATCCAGAGATCAAGTGAGAAGTGTGAGAAGTCCAGCTGCCCTAGTGCCTGATCGATGAAGAAGTCATTTTGATGTTTCTGAAATACACCATGATGGATGACAAGTAGTAAGTGAATACATTACAAGGACACAATCAAAGGAAATTTGAGAAGTCATTGATAAGACTTGATAAATGATACATCATAGCTGTACCATGTATTACCCCATAACCCGCCCCCAGCATGCCCACTACATAACCCCCCCCCCCCCCACCATGCCCACTACACACACATCCAGTTAGGGGTGGGGGGGGTGGGTCAAGAGGCAAATGGATGAGATTTACAAACATGCAACATAGGGTGGTAGCTACCAAATTAGTATACTATAATATCCATGTTAGTAATTATGATTTTTTTTTTCAAATACAGATAAGGGGGCATGGTGGTAAAGTGTGTGTGTGGGGGAGGAGGGGGGGGTGGTGAAAATATATACTATTTTTATGTGGCAAGACCATGTGGGATTGATTTCATGAGATATCCCGAGGCAGGGTGGTGGCATGAGAAATTGCCAGGGGTTGCGAGGGGCCGAGTGAGTGAGTGCTTGTCATGAAAATCGGGATATTTCCCCCAACCTTTATGAATAAATTAGTTATATTAGATCTTACTCCATTTAATATTTTCTCCTACAGAAAGTGTAACAGGGAGAAGGTCAGAAAGAAGCCATTTGTTTGAGTCTGACTGCTGGAGGAAGATGAAGGAGGCGACAGTGTATATGGCTCCCACAGAGTGAACATCATCATCTTGTAATGGATTTTATCGCGATTGAAGATGTAAGGAATAATCTGTCATTTTCAATGCTAATAATCAGATATATGATGCTCATAGACCATACTAAAACCAGCAACAAGAATGAATAATTTTGCCACTCTGTTGATGAGTGGGGGTGGGGGGGGGGGGGGGGGGGGTCATCAAGGCTTCATCTGCAGATGGCTCAATTATGTACAGTTGATGAGTTCAGATTTTATAGAATGGTACTTACAAATGTAAGCTTATATTGACAGGATAGTGAAGACAAATTATATTGCACAATTCTTTATTTGTTTAATAGGACCAACTGCTTGCAAGAAAGATCAGAGACATGTCACAGTGCGGATCATTACATTACAGGGTTTCGGATGATACATTACAGGGTTTCGGATGATGGTGGAAGTGTGTGCATTATTTCATAACTTGGACTATGTGAAATAATTGGTCTCTGACATGCCTGCATCACAAGATAATGGCTACCGGTATCATTGGATGTGACAGAAAAGATGAAATGTGATACAACAAATATTCAGGCTAAAGCTGTGGTACCATATTACATATAGAAGAGGAACAAAACGGAACTGTGTTGAATCTTCACCATTCCTGAACACCCTTACAAAAAAATCAACCACAATGGCCGGCATACTACTGGTGATAGAAAAGTGACACCATCGTATGCAAACAAAGTCTCATTACTGTGATAGAATGATGAACAATGTGCATATACCTGTAGCCCTCTCATCTGTTGAAGCAGATGGCCCAACATAACACTCTGCAGCTACATGTAGATGAGAAGACAAGGGTGTTGTTTACTATGAATTAACTGTGATGTTGAATACAAGAAAACAATGCAACACTCGATATATCACAAATCATCGATACATGACGAATAATTGACTTCAGATACAAAAGTCAATGTGTGAAGTCTGACCACCTTTACATGTACTCTGTACAGGAAGGTGGATATAAATTTTTATTTACCATATTATGACTCGGTATGTCCCAGATCATTAATACATTGTGTAATATAATTTGACTCGGGTACATAAGTCACTGTGTGAATTCTGACCACTTATACTCTTTGTAGGAAGGTCTTACACACTTCAACTGTGTATTTAGGTCCCATAACTAAACTTTGATAAAATGCAATTAGCTAGCTCACTCAAATGTTCCTGATGATATTGCAATACATGTACTCTGAATACTCTGTGTATTAAAGAAGGTTGGACACACATAAACTATGTATGTAGGTCCTATAACTAAACTGTGATAATGTGCAATTAACTGGCTCTCTCAAATATCCCTGATCAGTGATAGGTTGGACACACATAAACTATGTATGTATGTCCCATTACTAAACTGTGATAAAATGCAATTAAATAATTCTCTCAATTATCCCAGATCAGTGGTGTTAAATACATGTACTCGGAATACATAGGTCGCTGTGTGAAGTCCGATCACCTATACTCTGTGTAGGAAGGTTGGACACACATAAACTATGTATATAGGTCCCAACTAATATGTGATAAAATGCAATTAGCTAGCTCACTCAAATCATTGATATTACATGTACTCAGAATACATAGGTCGCTGTGTGAAGTCCGATCACCTATACTATGTGTAGGAAGGTTGGACACACATAAACTATGTATGTAGGTCCCATAACTAATCTGTGATAAAATGCAATTAGCTAGCTCACTCAAATCATTGATATTACATGTACTCAGAATACATAGGTCGCTGTGTGAAGTCCGATCACCTATACTATGTGTAGGAAGGTTGGACACACATAAACTATGTATGTAGGTCCCATAACTAATTTGTGATAAATTGCAATTAACTAGCTCACTCAAGTCAGTGATATAACATGTACTCAGAATACATAGGTCGCTGTGTGAAGTCCGATCACCTATACTATGTGTAGGAAGGTTGGACACACATAAACTATGTATGTAGGTCCCATAACTAATTTGTGATAAAATGCAATTAACTAGCTCACTCAAGTCAGTGATATTACATGTACTCAGAATACATAGGTCGCTGTGTGAAGTCCGATCACCTATACTATGTGTAGGAAGGTTGGACACACATAAACTATGTATGTAGGTCCCATAACTAATCTGTGATAAAATGCAATTAACTAGCTCACTCAAATCAGTGATATAACATGTACATGTACTCAGAATACATAGGTCGCTGTGTGAAGTCCGATCACCTATACTATGTGTAGGAAGGTTGGACACACATAAACTATGTATGTAGGTCCCATAACTAATCTGTGATAAAATGCAATTAACTAGCTCACTCAAATCAGTGATATAACATGTACTCAGAATACATAGGTCGCTGTGTGAAGTCTGATCACCTATACTATGTGTAGGAAGGTTGGACACACATAAACTATGTATGTAGGTCCCAAAACTAAACTGTGATAAAATGCAATTAACTTGCTCACTCAGATATTTCAGATCAGTGATATTAACAGACAATTATGCCATATGTATACAGTAATATTTCATCATACAGCAGTAAGCTAAAAAAAAGTTAATAATAATCATGATAATCATTTTGCATCTTGAAGTTTTCATTCCTTAGATGAGGAGTGTTATGAGTCTAACATCAGTTGAAAAGGAGGCATCAAACTTATTGTAGGTGGTACCATCTTGGATGTTACTAAACCTCCCCAGACTCCCTTCCCCATTATTGTAACCCCTGTTACTTGTGGTTTCTGTGATTCATGAATTTGTAGAATTCAATGTTTACATTTTAGCTTTTCATATCTTTAGTTGTTCATTTGATTGCAAATAGTCTAGTGTTTATTTAGAGCATTCATAAAGTTAGACCGCGGTTCACAGTTCCTTATTCGTCATCCAGCGACTCATAGCCGCACCCCAAGCAGCGACCCCTGGCGTCAGATTTGGGATACAAATATGCAAAGATATCGACTCCACATGAACTCTTGTATATAGATGAAGCTAGGTATTCGTACTGTTAGAAATCAGATCTGTTATTAGATTATATCCGAATATGATTTAAATATATGAATTTTATTTCAATTAGTGTGTATTTGTTGATGTATGTTCTGAAATATCCTTCACTTTCTTACAGGTTGATATACTTTTCACCGATGACTGCAAGAAATAACACTGGGATGTAACTTGGTTGCTCATATGGTTCCGATGTATTTGCAAGAATTTAGAATTTAACTAAATCTGCAAATACATGTACAATTTGCACCACAACAATCCGGTGCAGATTTCATTTAAATCTGCATCTGGATGAACGTTAAACCGTGATGTGGTTGTACGTTTAACCTTGATGTGGTTGTACGTTGAACCTATTTCTGAGAAAACATTGAACCTGAATCTGGTTATACGTTGAACCAGTAATTGGTTATAGGTAACACCAAATTTTGGTTCAGGGTTTTCCATGGTTAAACGTTGAACCAGAAACTGGTTCAACGTTTACCTTTCAGTTCAACGTTACACCTTTTCGTGGTTGAACGTTTAACCTCATTTCAGTTCAACGTTAAACCTTGATGTGGTTGTACGTTTAACCTTGATGTGGTTGTACGTTGAACCTATTTCTGAGAAAACATTGAACCTGAATCTGGTTATACGTTGAACCAGTAATTGGTTATAGGTAACACCAAATTTTGGTTCAGGGTTTTCCATGGTTAAACGTTGAACCAGAAACTGGTTCAACGTTTACCTTTCTTCAGTTCAACGTTACACCTTTTCGTGGTTGAACGTTTAACCTCATTTCAGTTCAACGTTGAACTTTGCTTGGTGCTACGTTGAACCAGTTTATGGTTGCAACCGAGTTACATCCACTTTATGGTTGAACGTTTACTCAGCGTTTTTACAGTGTTCACTGGACTTAAAGAAACCACTGGTAGTCCAGATGGAACATCGCCTATACCTTTTTCAGAAATGAAAACGGGCCCCTAGCCTCGGGTTAAGCGGATTTAGACACAATTTACGAATCGCAGCGCCAGGGATGATATTTTGCCGTCAGTGTGCGATATTATCACATAATTTGATCAAATTAGAATAGATAAGTTTGGTGGGATGGCCTCGTTTGACAACGTTCTGCACTGATGTTCTGTGGCGCTGATTGATATCTTCACATTTTTGACAGGATATAGCTATCCCGGAATGATTAGTAATAACCTAACCCTAGCCCTAACTTCCCTGAAGAAGGGACCCAAGTATACCAAGGAAATCCGAAGGCCGACCGGAAAATAAACCCGACTGCACTATACAGTAAGTTAAGGGGGGAGCGGGGCGTGGGGGGGACCAGAAGCCTGCCGGGTAAATAATAACATTTTTCCAGGGTAATCTTCAAATAAACAAATCATTCCAAGCTGAAACTTCTCACATGTATTATTAAAGCTTTCAATAAAAGACATTTGAAATCATTTTTTAACTTTATCAACTTTTGACATAATGTACCTTCATTTTGGTGTTGCAGTATGATATGCGCTTCCATGATCACCCGTTTGAAATAATTTCCAAGTTATCAAGTTCAAAACATAATTATTGATCTTATCAATTTCCCATATCCAATCACTATGATAACTTATTAACAGAACGAGACCCCACAAGCCATAGTAAAGCCCACAAAAAAAATTGACCACCCCTCCCCCATATAGCCAGTATGAGTCTATATACAGACCTCGGTGACTTCTCCCAAAAATTTCACCGATTCGCTCCGGGACCCCTCCCATTGTGTTTTTTTTCGGCGAGACGAGAAAAACGAGACCCCACAACCCATAGTAAAGCCCACAAAAAAAGGACCGCCCCTTCCACCCATAAAGCGAGTATGGGATATACCCATACAGGCATTTCCCCGTATATTGTATAATACAGAGCCCTACTGTAGGGTAAAGTCCGAGTTCCGCTTTTTATGTTTTCGGAAAAAATCCTAATTTTACATGCACCCACCCCATTGACTTGATAGGCAGGCCCCGATAAGCCCGGGGACCGATATCAGCCCTTTTGGCTAGAGGTGATAGGGGTTTTCCCCTATTTTAGGGGTAAAGGCCGTGTTCCGCTTTTTATATTTTCGGGGGAAAATCCTAATTTTACACGCACCCACCCCATTGACTTGATAGGTAGGTGCCAATAAGCCCAGGGGCCGATATTAGCCCTTTTGGCTAGGGTTGATAGGTGTTTTCCCCTAGTTTAGGGGTAAAGTCCGTGTTCCGCTTTTTACATTGCCCAGGGGCCCTTTGCCGGAACTATAGTCACCCAGAGTTACCTCCCCCCCCTAGATTGGAACTCTTCTGTGCTGGAGGTAGTTTTTGGTCGCTTGAGAAACAACGCCACCTACCGCCACCAAGAGTTATCTCCCCCGGCAAAATGGGGTCTGTAATCACGGCTATATACTACTCATGACTCTTTAAGATGATTCTGTGCACTTGAGTGCATGTAATTATCCTATCCCGGAGAAAGTTGTTCGGCGTAAAACGAAAGAATGCTCAGCATGACAAAATGTCCGGCTCCTATCTAATAACCCTAGCTAGGATATATTTTCCAGATTTGCATCTCAGGTAGGACATATTTTCATAGAGAGAAACATACTAGTATGAAGGGGACATGGTTACTGGGACATTCTCTCCCTTCACATTTGTAGGATGTGGTGATGAGAATCATCATGGTTAATTTATCTTCTACAGAATAGAAATTTATGCAGGCAGGAAAAATTCTATAGCTCACTGAACAATTTCATTATTTATGAGGCTAGAACTCACAATATTATCTTTGGATCAATCTCCATCACAAAATGGGTAAATAAAACCGAGGTGGCTGCTGGAATAAGATCATCGCGAGATAGTGTATCGATCGATCCGTTAGGATCGATACACTTGCTTGGTTAGTTACCCATAGCATTTCCGGATATAAATAGCTTGACAGGTTTTCTCTAGACTGGTTTGAACTTCATCGCTGCCGAAATTACTTTGATGTCAGACTGAAATCGAAATCGGGATCAAGGCATAAACCGCTGGCTTTGGATACCGAGAAGATGATTGTAAACAACCGTGGGGGATAACACGAGATTGTACAAAAGAGGCAACGACGGAAGAACTCATTCAAATCATCAAAAATATCCTGGTAAGCCCTCTGCGACGATTCAGAATTTACCTGGACTTGTTAAGATGCTCTAATAACGTCACATTCCAAAGAAGCAGTTTTGATCGACCGGTTTTCTTTACAGGTTTTTCGAGTATTTCATACTAAAATATTATATGATTTGAAACATAGTATTGGACATTATTATGAAAGAAGAGACCAAATATTATGAAAACTATCGCAGAAAACGCAATGGACATTATTTAGAAGGAAAAAAAAGAAACGAAGACAAATATGCTCGTGGTCGCCCTTTTGAATTTAACCATGATGCTCTGATCGGAAAGGTTCCTTCCCAATCACAAAACGTTATATCAACGATCTTCTCTCTTCGGAAAATACCTATATAAGAGACACTCTTAATGATATATGCCCCCTTCACTGTAAAAACGGCCAATTTCAGGGAGTAAATGTTCAACCTGTTATCAGTTCAACGTTGAACCAATTTTTAATGACAGTAAACGTTTACCCGGAATCTGGTTGAACGTTTTCAGTTCGAATTCAAGCATATATTGATACTTGCATGGAGGTAAATGTTGAACCTGTTATTGGTTCTTCTTTCAACCTATAACTGGTTCTACGTATAACCACATGATACTAGCTTGGGCGTAAACGTTGAACCTATTATTGGTTCTACGTTCAACCTATAACTGATTATACGTTCAACCACATGAAACTCCGTGCATGGTAAAACGACACCAACATGACCGAAACAATGGGATATGAATGTCTGAGAACAGGGAGTAATTTTCTTATTAATATTAAGTTAAATTCTGCAGACTTTTCCAAATAAACCATGTGGTTATGCTTAAAACTGAATGTCCAAGTCGTTAATAACGCGTGTCGATTTGGGAAGTTTCGCTGTTATGCACTTATTTTGATGGCATATTACTATTTTCGCTCATAAAATAGCCTATCAACAGTCAGAAACAATCATAGAAGTTATCAAAAATGAAAGACGTATTACTGTTGTGTGGGTCAAAATTATTCTCGACCGAGTATACGTTCAACTGTTTTTCGGTTCAACGTATTTCCCGCCCTCGTTATTGTTTTTCCCGCGGTGGTCGTCAAAAGAACCACTTTTTGGTTCAACGTTCAACTGGACTATGGTTCAACTGGCCATCGGTTATCGTCCTTCGTTTTATGAAGCGCCACCTGCTGGATTGCAGTGTGAGGAGGAGAACGTGTGGTGTTGTTGGCAGCTTAAGGATGTCCGCTGGTGGTTTTTGGCTTTGGCAGCCATTTTGCCTGTTTTTTCTATTGAGTTGTCTCCCTTTCCTAGGTTAAGACATAGCGATTTCCTTTAAAAGCCTTCTAGCTGAGAAATTTGCACAGCAACATCCATCCAATTTGATAAATTTTGATAGACATTGTGATTATCTGCGAACAGTTAGAATATAAGAAAAAGTTAAACACTATTTATATGAATTTTTCTTGAATATGCTTCAAAACTAGGGCTATTCCCTATGTTTTCTGGGTATCAAATTGAGCATGGGTCAGTCCACTTAACGTTGCCTACAGCTAAAAAATGCACACCAACCTATATTTTTTTCCTTGTTTTTCCTCATATTACACAATTATGAATGCAACAACACACATTATTCAAAAAGTTAATTACTTTGATTTACCACCAGCGGACATCCTTAACAATGAACATTACTCGTCCCGTTACATCTGTTTTCTGGTAAGTAATATGGACAAACAATTGTTTGAACTGCGCTTCAACACTGAATACGTTACGCACAGAAATCTCGTCCCCGCTGCTTTCGCTTTATGTTTTGAAATCGAAGCTGTGTCGAAAACTGGGCTATGCTTCATTGTTCATTCTCCGTTCATTTATTCATTGCGTGAAAGAATTTTGCTGTCTGTTGTCTGTTTTAATATGTCATTGATATAATTTACCGTTACCACTTGGCGGTATTTTGCAATTTCCAATCACTTATTACATTTAGCATGTCGTTTTTCCATACCAGTTGTGGATGAGTGCAATCTAAGGCCCTTACAGGCTATATAATTTCCTATATATTTCCAAAAAAAGAATTAATTAAACTGTCACTATATCTGCATAGGTCAACAGCTATATACATATGGATACCAGTAATTATCAGCCGCGTTGTCCACAAAAATACTTGCAATACGCTTTGTGGATTGTTAAACTCTAAGGTCCTTGCAAACTAATATGCATTAATCTCCTATTCCAAAAAAAAAAAAAAAAATACATTAAGACATTATATAGTATTGTTCACTGGACATATTCCTATGCATGTTATAATCTTATAATAATTCAAAACATCTATTAACATTCAGTCACCCCTCAATTTTGCCTGAAATTCTAATCAGTCCAATGAATTTATAATAGTTACATAATGTCGTAAGACTATATTAAATGTTGGCAACATTTTGTGTCCAATGGGGTAATATCATGTCAACATTGTGTAACTGTTTATCCAGAGATCAAGTGAGAAGTGTGAGAAGTCCAGCTGCCCTAGTGCCTGATCGATGAAGAAGTCATTTTGATGTTTCTGAAATACACCATGATGGATGACCAGTAGTAAGTGAATACATTACAAGGACACAATCAAAGGAAATTTGAGAAGTCATTGATAAGACTTGATAAATGATACATCATAGCTGTACCATGTATTACCCCATAACCCCCCACCCCCAGCATGCCCACTACATAACCCCCCCCCACCATGCCCACTACACACACATCCAGTTAGGGGGGAGGGGGGGTCAAGAGGCAAATGGATGAGATTTACAAACATGCAACATAGGGTGGTAGCTACCAAATTAGTATACTATAATATCCATGTTAGTAATTATGATTTTTTTTTCCAATCCAGATAAGGGGGCATGGTGGTAAAGTGTGTGTGTGGGGGAGGAGGGGGGTTGGGGTGGTGAAAATATATACTATTTTTATGTGGCAAGACCATGT
>JAVTVY010057205.1:0-30968 GCA_036873755.1 Hanleya hanleyi | reverse complement strand
GGGCGTTGAAGCATTAAGAATGGCGTTGGTGGGCGTTGCTACAAGATGACACCTCACACGACGCATTCGCACCGCGGATGGTCCATGTCTACACCAAGTAACATCCTTCACTGCCAAAAAATGGCCACTTTCGCTACTACTCGTACTGATGACGTCACCAATGACGTCACAGATGCTGTGGATATCCCTCGAATTGGGGTCTATACCCCGAGAGCTACAACATGACACCTCCCATGACGCATTCGGACCAAGGATGGTCCATCTCTACACCAAATACCATCCTTCACTGCCCCATAATGCTCACTTTCGCTACTACTCCTACTGATGACGTCACCAATGACGCCACAGATGCTGTGGACAGCCCTCAAATCGAGGTCTGCACGCCGAGAACTACAAGATGACACCCCACACGACGCATTCGGACTGAAGATGAAGCATCCCTACCCCAAATACCTTCCTTCACTGCCCCAAAATGCACACTTTCTCTACTACTCGTACTGATGACGTTACCAATGACGTCACAGATGCTGTGAACAGCCCCCAAATCGGGGTCTACACCCCGAGAGCTACAAAATGACACCTCCCAGGGCGCATTCGGACCAAGGATGGTCCATCTCTACACCAAATACCTTCCTTTCACTGCCCCAAAATACCCACTTTACTTACTACTCGTACTGATGACGTCACCGATGACGTCACAGGTGACGTGAACAGCCCTCAAATCAGGGTCTACACCCTGAGAGCTACAAGATGACACCTTCCAGGACGCATTCGAACCGTGAATAGCCCATCTCGACCCCAAATACCTTCATGTACTGCCCCAAAATGGCCACTTTACTTACTACAACCAACTGCGCATGCGCAGATTAACGCGATTGCACTTAAAAACACACCATTCTGACTCTAACCCCCACAAGCTTCACTTTGACACCTTCCACGACCCATTCGGACCCATAGCGGTCCATCTCTACCCCAAACACACACCCACATACCCCCCAAAATGCCTGCTTTCTCTACTACGGCCAAACTGCGCATGCGCAGATTGACGCGACTTGCATTTAAAAACACGCCATTCTGACTCTATCCCACACAAGCTTCACATTGATACCTCACACGACCCATTCGAACCGTGAATAGCCCATCGCTACCCCAAACACACACCCACATACCCCAAAAATGTCTGCTTTCTCTACTACGGCCAGGTTGCGCATGCGGAGACTATTGAACACGGACGAACCATTAGTGTAGTCAAGTGCTCCTGCATGAGAGCTTCAAAATAAGACCTCATACGACACCATTGGACCATTAGTGGCCCACCTAGACCCCAACACGTCCACCCAGTATGGATTTATACATACATTGGGCTTATACTCCAGTATATGGGTCTATATGAGCCTACCCAGGCCTCGGTGACTTTTTCTAAAAATTTCACCGATTCGCTCCGGGACACTTCCTATCATATTTGTCTTGACGAGACTAAGAAAACAAATCCAAACAACCATACCGCAAATGTCTAGAAGTGGGTTTCCCAGTGGGACAAACATTGGTCCTATACCCCCAGTATGGGACTATATGGGTCTATATGGGCTGTATGGTACTTTTTCAAAAATTTCACCGATTCGCTCCGCGACACTTCCTATCATGTTTATCTGGACGAGACTAAGAAAACAAATCCAAACAACCATACCGCAAATGTCTAGAAGTGGGTTTCCCAGTGGGACAAACATTGGTCCTATACCCCCAGTATGGGCCTATATGGGCCTATATGGGCTGTATGGTACTTTTTCAAAAATTTCACCGATTCGCTCCGCGACACTTCCTATCATGTTTGTCTTGACGAGACCCCACAAGAAAACGAGACCCCACAACCTATACCGCAAATGTCGAGAAGTAGGTTTCCCAGGATGGTCCTATACCACCCATACCCCATATAGGCATTTTCCGTAATTTAGGATAAAGTCCGTGTTCCGTATTTTTTCAGGAAAAATTTTACATACACCCACCCTGGAACTAGAGGGAGATAACTCTATTGATAGGCAAGCCCCGTTAAGCCCGGCGACCTATATACCCCCATACCCCATATAGGCATTTTTCCGGATTTTTCGATAAAGTCCGTGTGCCGTTTTTTTTTGCAGGAAAAATTTTACATGCACCCACCCATGACTGGATGCCCCTTCACATAGGCTTCACATTGATACCTCATATGACCCCATCGGCCCATTAGGGGCTCCCTAGATCCCAAAACGTCTATTTCCATACCCTTTTCCCACAATTCCCTGTCTGCGCATGCGCAGAATGGTGACAACGCTCGAGCCACTAGTCCAGTCAAATGCCCCCTCGCATAGGCTTCACATTGATACCTCATACGACTCCATCGGCCCATTAGGGGCTCCCCTAGATCCCAAAACGTCTACTTCCATACCCCAATTCCCTGTTTGCGCATGCGCAGAATGGTGACAACGCCCGAGCCGCTAGTCCAGTCAGATGCCCCTTCACGAATGCTTCACAATGATACCTCATATGACCCCATTGGACCATTAGTGGCTCCCCTAGATACCAAAACGTCTTTCCATACCCTTTTCCCACAATTCCCTGTCTGCGCATGCGCAGAATGGTGACAACG
Source organism: Hanleya hanleyi (assembly GCA_036873755.1). NCBI lineage: Eukaryota > Metazoa > Mollusca > Polyplacophora > Lepidopleurida > Hanleyidae > Hanleya > Hanleya hanleyi. Next base: position 28,345 of record JAVTVY010057205.1, on the reverse strand, counting down.
GCCGAGCCGCTAGTCCAATCAGATGCCCCCTCACATAGGCTTCACATTGATACCTCATACGACTCCATCGGCCCATTAGGGGCTCCCCTAGATCCCAAAACGTCTATTTCTATACCCTTTGGCCACCGCGCATGCGCAGAATGCCGATAATTCAACCCCACACCCAGCCCATCAGATGCCCCTTCACGAATGCTTCACTTTGATACCTCATTCGACCCCATTGGACCATTAGGGGCTCCCCTAGCTCCAAAACGTCTATTTTCATACCCTTTGGCCACCGCGCATGCGCAGAATGCCGATATTTCAACCCCACACCCAGCCCATCAGATGCCCCTTCACGAATGCTTCACTTTGATACCTCATATGACCCCATTGAACCATTAGTGGCTCCTCTAGCTCCAAAACGTCTATTTTCATACCCTTTGGCCACCGCGCATGCGCAGAATGCCGATATCTCAATCTCACACCCAGCCCATCAGATGCCCCTTCACGAATGCTTCACTTTGATACCTCATACGACCCAATCGGACCATGCAGTGTATTTCCAGTCTAGGGACTACTTTTTCTCCGCGGAAGCTTTCTTCCGCGACCGCATCACCGCCAGACCGCATCACCGCGGAAGAATACATGCCCAGGGGCCCTTTGCCGGAACTATAGTGATCCAGAGTTACCTCCCCCTAGATTGGAACTCTTCTGTGTTGGAGGTGGGAAAGGTCAGTCACGTGACGTCATCTCATTTGCATAAAAACGACAGAATTTAGCCTTTATATACTACTTGTCATGTACTTACTTGTGGCTTGACGTCAAGAGAGCTGATTACAATTTCGATATCGTGAACTATCTTTGTTTGGACAGCATCAATATTCCAGTGCGGCCTGCATATGGCGTATACATATCTCGTCTAGTAGCATTTCCTTGATCTTGTGTTAAATGTGACGATTTTAATCAAAGTAACAAAACATTATTTCAGAAACTCATAAAACAAGGCTATACCACCAAGCTCCTCCACTCAAAGTTTCTCAAAATTAGCAATACATACCGCATGCTGATAGCAAATATCAGCATGATATAGCGTGCAAGATCTATGGCGTTGTGTTTCGTAATTTGTGTCTGATTCCGCTTAACCCGGGTCTAGAGGCCTTATGAAGCCATGTATTTCAAGATCATCATGGTGTTCATATGAACAGACACAATCAAAGCGTCACTGAGATACACCATTCTCTTGCCCTATCCGGCCTGGACTTTTTGGGAACTGTCCAGGCATGGAAGACGGCACCCCTAAATAGTTTTCTTAACTCTAGAGTTAGGGAGCTGAAACATACCACACTCTATCAATCTCTATCAGAAAATGTATTAAAAAATCCAAGATTACCGCTTTGACGAGGTCACAGTGACGTCATTTTAAAAAAGGAACTTTTTGGTAGAGTTTTCGGTCAGATTTTTGGAATTTTTTATTTGTAGGTTCTCTTCGCAAAAACTCCATACTCCATGATAAATTATAACAATCTGATGTGAAATGAAAGTTTTTTCCCATTTTACCTCACAGAAAAACAAAAATCATATGAATTAAGAATACTGATTAGCGATTCAGATTTGATATTTGAGGAACATCATGATGTCTTGTCAGCATCATTGGAAACTGTTGATCGCTTCTCTCTTGCAGGAAACCTATGTTTATGTATACTATGATTTATTTTTTTTAGTTTTGTGCTAATGCTGTATATGAATTAGGTCTTTGGATTATGGACGCGGAAATTCTATAATGGACGACGACTGAATATTGAGTATAGGAGCGATATGCAAGAGGTGGGAAAAGTGACGGACTTGTATATATGGACTGATTAAGAGAGCTATTCCCAGCTGGACTCGATAGCTCAGTTGGCAGATCAATGAGACGGTATCCTCATATGAGTCGAATGTTACCCGAGCCAGTGTTTTCTGACTGGGTGTTACGCATTGAAGCAATAGCTCAAAATTTATGCCTGAACTGAATGAAATTATTAATCTGTATAATTCCAGTATAACTAAGTGAAATCTAACATACTGGAAAATGATATTTAGGCTGTGAGATGAACACTCATCTGATGATTGTCGATTTGGTCAGGTTTGGGCGGTGCTCCGGACCAACTTCAGTGACTCGCAGTGCTGAAGCAATTACAATTGTTCAACCTAGAGTATAGAGATTACAACCTAGAGTTCGGCTGAACTCAGATTTTGTTGGATAACTTGTCATTACGAATTTTTCAGTATAGGAAAATCCGAGGCGACTAATTGGGCAACTACCGGACCTATATTATCTAGAAACAAAACTACGAAATCATAGAAAATTATATTTTCGTCAATAATACATGATATTCAAGTTTTTAATTGTTTTCAGATTTTGACGAGGATCTTGATTAAAATAGTACGAGAAGTGATTGTGTGTGTGTGTGTGCAAAGTCTTTGAAATATGGACGCGGAGATTCTTTAATGGACGACGACTGAATAATGAATGACATACTAGACGCTGGTAACTTACTTACCGTGTAGCATATTTGGCCGGCACATCTTCAGAAACTATATTCCCATTATTTGGCGGCAACAAATTACCTACTTTGGCGAAAAGACTGGTTTGTCCTGTTAAAGGACCTTGTACGGTAAGATGGACAAACGACCCCGGCGAGCAGTCCATTCACAGCGCATCACCTGACTCCATTGGAATTGAATAGATTCGGGTTGACCGCCGAGAGCACGGTTGGTGAGGCCAAGCATATTTTACTTGTGGTTTTACACCCCTTTTCCCTGTAAATAAATTGATGCCCTTACATGAGATCTTCGTGCCTTCCCTGTTACGTTAATGCCGTTAATTGCATAAATAAAAAGTCGAATACGAAATGAAATGAATAGATTTTACTTGTCACTCGCTGAATTGAGTGTCCGCAAGTCTCATTTTTTAAGAGAGCCAACGACAACTTTCGCATGGTCATTTTTGTTTTGGCGTGTACAATAATATACTGTAAATATACCCTCCTGTGCGGTAGGTGACGAGCATCCTATATGGCGTTCGCCTGACAACCACGCCCTATGTGGAGAATAAGGGTAATCAGCCTTATTTAATTTCCGAATTCATATGCTCTTAGCTCACTGTGCCCACAGTATTTGTTGCACGACAAGTTTCATTTTGTCATTTGATTTGTTTCATTCTGCGTTTTCGCTGATCACCAGCTGCACATGCGCCACGTCTTTAGTGCTGGTAGAACTGTTGTCGGCAAGGATTAACATAGATCCGCTATGGCCGCAAGCTGCATTTTGCCTGTTAACTTATTATGATTGGTCAACAGATAATTTTCTCATTTGGCCTCCTGTGGAAAGCAGGAACATAACGGCAAGACCATTGTTGATATTGCCTACATCCCAACTACATCAACTCAGTCCAGACATTGTTGTGTGCAAATCTCTAAACCCGATCAGAAGGACGCTCCGACAGACAGACGGACAGCGCTGACGATGACAATGCCAAAATATTTGGCCGAAGGATAAAAACTGGAACAGTCAGTTGTAATTCCTGTCTGATTTGCTGAAGTGACCAATAGGCAGAGTCTCAAGTCAGATGGGTTTCAAATCAGCCAATCGAAGTACTCCAGAGCCCCATATTTGATCATTTAACTAAAGTTTGTAATGAATTGACCGCCATATTTTGTCGCGTGACTAATATTTGTACAGATGTAGCTGCCATGTTTGATGACGCGACAATTCAATCTATAGATAGAAGAATTTTGTATAACCACGCCATTCCAATTGTCAAGCTCGTGCAGACATATATTAAACAATCATGTATTCTCAATATAGTTTTATTGAGAATAATAAAGGGTAACTAGATATTAATTTCAAAGAATACATCGCGCATGCGTGTTATATCAAATCAGTGTTGCTAATATATAATTACCATTCGTCGCGCATCTTATATGTCGATAATCTTAAAGACAGAGAAGTATACCAATGACGTCATGCTAACGTCATCAACCGGAACCACGCGTTTATATTTAGCATTAAATAATTACCATATCCAGTATGAACATAGGATAAGGGAAGCGTATCTAATGATACATGTAGCATACCGTAAGAAATATACTGCTGCACAGAGGCAAAGGACACTTAAGTCAAGAGCGTAAGATATTTAATGCTGAATATAAACGCGTACGTCCGGTTTGCTGACGTTATCATTAAGCTATTGATACATCTCAATATCATTAACCCTATCCGACCTGGGGGGGCGGGGGGGGGGGTGGAAAACTTTCTCCCCTATCTCCGGCACACCAGAAAAATGAAAGCCGACCTTCCGCGGCTTTTTAATTTATGATAGAAGGGTCATTCTAAGCCTATTTGCCCAGGCCAGTTAGGGTACATGAGATATGCGATGAATGGTATTTACAAACTACGATTTCGATATGGCTATGCCATACATGCGCGTTGGAGTCGGTAATATCAAAATATAGTCACCTCCTATAATTCTCATTAGAATTCATGTCAATAGTGCGGGTTACATAGTATACGTCTGTGTGAGTATGATGATTAGATTGGTGACATAAAAGTGATTTTCTCTATATGACTTTGGAGCAGGTTAAATCCATATAATATGACCAGAAAAATGTCAAAAGATGTACATTGTAAGCACACTTGATAAACACCTGCTGAATTATACATGTTCTTCCATAAAATATGCAAGTGACTATCATCGTAAAGTCCAGACAGCAGAAGATCCCATCGGGGAGATAACATATTCACCATATGAATATAATATCGGTCTGTCGGTTGGAGGGAGACTGTAGAGGGCTGAATTCAGCACCTACCGATATCGCCATATAGTATCGTGCGAAATTCTGAAATCATCCTACGCCCCGCGCTGCCCACTTTCAGTTTTAAAGTTAAAGCTGACATGACCTTATTCAATGCACGAATGGTAGCGAAAAAAAAATATTCACAAAGATATCTCCCGTTGAATAATACCCGCCGGAACTAATCCAAATAAAGTGTACCTGTTTTGCCCACCTGCCGAGTTTATGACGACATTACTGCCAACTTCTCATCCGAGTAGCGTTGCCTCCACCGCATATATAAAGCTGGAGTCGATCGAGAACCTATAGCCAGTCTGAACTGACACTCGAACTGTTCACATCATATTTATGCTGTCATTGTTGTCACCAGCCCAAATTCGGACCGAGCATCATATTCTATCACGCATTCACTCGCACACAATATAAATATATCTGGAATAAAACTGGATAACAAAATGAAGGATCTGATCATTCAAACACGATTTAGACATACCGGTAAGTGTTTCCTCAAAACAATGAAACTTCATCCCGTCACCAGTTTCTCCAGCAACGTATTTCAATTTACCTCACTCCATTCCAGTTGATAATTCTTGAGGCTCTATATGGTGAGTAGTATATAAAACACCGATTCCTTAGTATTGACCTACTTATTTGTTCCCCCGGGTAAAATTTGTGGCGGTCACGTGGCGGCTCTCGTCCAATCAGAAGCGAGTATTTCAAATTGACCAAAAAGCTACCTCCAGCACAGGAGAGTTCCAATTTTTCCAGGTAAAAAATAGTTCCATGTATTCATCCGCGGTGATGCGGTCTGGTAGCGATTTTGGCGGTGATTCGGTCTCAGGAAAAAGCTTCCGCGAAGAAAAAGTAGTCCCTAGATAAAATGGTCCGATGGGGTCGAGTGAGGTATCAAAGTGAAGCTTAGGTGAAGCGGCATCTAATGGGCTGGGTGTGGGGTTGAAATAGCGGCATTCTGCGCATGCGCGGTGGCCCAAGGGTATGAAAATAGCCGTTTTGGAGCTAGGGGAGCCACTAATGGGCCGATGGAGTTCTATGAGGTATCAAAGTGAAGCCTAGGTGAAGGGGCATTCAGGCAATGGGGTGGGTGCATGTAAAATTTTTCCTAAAAAAAAAACGGAAAACGGACTTTATCGAAAAATCCGGGAAAATGCCTATATGGGGTATGGGGGATATATAGGTCGCCGGGCTTAACGGGGCTCGCCTGTCAATAGAGTTATCTCCCCCTAGTTCCAGGGTGGGTGTATGTAAAATTTTTCCTGAAAAAATACGGAACACGGACTTTATCCTAAATTACGTGAAAATGCCTATATGGGGTATGGGGGGTATAGGACCATCCTGGGAAACCTACTTCTCGACATTTGCGGTATAGGTTGTGGGGTCTCGTTTTCTTAGTCTCGTCAAGACAAACATGATAGGAAGTGTCCCGGAGTGAATCGGTGAAATTTTTGAAAAAGTACCATACAGCCCATATAGACCCATATAGTCCCATACTGGGGGTATAGGACCACTGTTTGTCCCCCTGGGAAACCTGCTTCTATACATTTGCGGTATGGTTGTTTGGATTTGTTTTTCACGTCTCGTCATTTAGAACACGATAGGAAGTGTCCCGGAGCAAAACGGTGAAATTTTTGAAAAAAGTCACCGAGGCCTGGGTAGGCCCATAGGCCTATACTGCATGGCTATGGGTGTATAGGTCCATACGGGGTGGACATGTTGGAGTCTAGGTGAGTCCCTAATGGTCCACTGGGTCGAGTGAGGTCTTATTTTGAAGCTCTCGTGGAGGAGCACTTGACTACACTAATGGTTCGTCCGTTGTCAATAGTCTGCGCATGCGCAGCCTGGCCGTAGTATAGAAAGCAGACATTTTTGGGTGTGTTTGGGTTAGAGATGGGCTATTCACGGTTCGAATGGGTCTTGTGAGGTATCCATGTGAAGCCTATGTGAGGGAGCCTCTGATGGCGTGGGTGTGGGGTTGAAATATCGTCATTCTGCGCATGCGCAGCCTGGCCGTAGTATGGAAATAGACGTTTTTGGGGTCTAGCCGAGCCCCTCATGGGCCTATTGGGTCGAGTGAGGTATCCATGTGAAGCCTAGGTGAGGGGGCTAGACTAGGGTGTCGTTTCCATTCTGCTGCGCAGGTCACGTGGGTTGTGACAGTGACGTCAAGCTCAACGCTTCAACGCCCTGGTGAATTAGCCCAAAAGCTCTGATTTTCATGGAATTGTCATTAATTCATTGGAAATGCAGTGACGCCCGTCAACGCTCGTAGTTACGCCTTAACGCTCTAGCATAGCGCCTTGACGCCATGATATAGACCGGAGAGAGAAAACAACAACAACAAGGATGACACATGAGGGAACAACAACAACAACAACAAGTTTTTTTTTTCATATAGTTTATTTTCCCCTCCATCATAACATACCCACCCTGGGAGAGCCGCGTTGGGTATGTTTACAATTCAAGAAAGACTCTTGTCCAATCACAGACCGCCATTTGCATCTGTCCTTTTCGTTCCTGTCCGTTAGATGTATTCTTGTCCAATCAGAAGTCGCCATTTCAGAGAGTTCCTTCTTCGGTCATGTTCATTCTGAACCGTTTATTCTAATCATCGTCGGACAGGCCTGGATATTCTTCGGGCAGCATGTCCTGAAACAGTTGTTTGCGCATTCTGATCGCATTTTCCAGGGCCTCTGTGGGTGGTAGCCCCATAGCCTCTTCCAAGTGACGCTTGGTCTTCATGATGGACCTGTGCGTGGGGTCGCCTTTCATTTCAAGCGGTAGTAAGGTATACTGTTCATAGATCGCCATGGCTGTTTTCCTGATGCGGGAGCGCATTTGGGTGTACGTCTGTTGTAAATTATCCTCTCCGGCGTCCTCGATCGCTTCAGCGTGAGTATTGATAGCTGCTGTCACAATACGATCCCAGAAGGTAGGTTCTGCCTCACTTTCCTGGGATGTAGGCTGACTCTCTGAGGTCAAGCTCTCCATATCAGTAGATATACTGTCAGCAATCTTGGATTCGGTATCAGTCGATGCACTCTCATCAATCTCTGTATCAGTATCTGCCTCAACGGGCTCCTCGGCGTCTTCAGTCCCATGTATATTTTTCTGGTGTCGCATCATATCGTAATGTCTGGTGAACGTGCGTTCACACTCAGAACAAGTATAAGCCATGTTGACGGTTGAACGTCGACTGTGCGTGTTTTGGGAATACGCTCGCTTTTATAGACAGTAACGGTCATCAACGCTTAGCTCAACGCTTCAACGCCCTGGTGAATTAGCTCAGAAGCTCTGATTTCATGGAATTGACATCAATTCATCGAAATGCAGTGACGCCCGTCAACGCCCGTCGTTACGCCTTAACGCTCGTCTCAACGCTTTAACACACTTTCTTAACGCTTTAACGACGTTTAATGATGCGTTCGAACAAATGTTTCTTTTGTGCTATTGCTCTGACATACGCCGCTTTCCAGTTCATGCCCGAGGTTTTCAACATCGACGCTGTTCTTTCAATTTCCATATGGACTGGATCCTTATCCAACAATTTCATATGGGTCAGTAAGTCGACATACTGCTGACGTAAAGCCCGTCGTAGTCTGGGTGCCAATCTGTTATGGGCTAAAATTGCAGCTTCCTCTTTCGAATACCCTTTGCGTTGAAACTTGTTTCCTGTGGCCTCCAAAATCCCGCCCATCTCGGCGTCCATACTTTCTTTGAACAAATCCTTCCATAGCCTCGAGTTCACATTATGTTCTTCAACCTCGGGTTGGGCCTTCACGGTTGGGTGATATTCCAGGACTGATGGTATGAAGCGGGCTTCTGCTGCTGCTCTGCCAGCTGTGGACTCGGTGGATGGTGTAGGGGTATAGGCGTTGTGGTGATCCCTCGCCGGGTAGCAGGTGGGTCGTCAGCCGGCGATCTTCGGGGGTATGGGCTTTTAAATCTACGAACAGGTAGCCGTACGGACGACTTGTCGCTTCTTGAAACGCCTGCATGAAATGGTCGATGTTCTGAGGATAAATTCGACTACCAAACACACGAATTTGTGCTCTGTCGATGGGGTTGGAGAACAACACAAAGTATTGGCAGTTCAAGGCAATATCTCTGGACGCCTTCCCTTGAGGAAAGAGATTCTGGGTCAAATAGATGACGGACAGATTGCGATGATGGGACCCTTTGGTGAATAGGTCGGCGATTTTCGAATTGTCCTTGGCCGCACTCATCAGATCATCTAGCACTACCACGTTGGTCTGCTCGGGGCCAAAGTAATACGGTTCGTCTATGTCATGAGGAATCCCTGGGACGAAACTCACATTCTGTAATCGCGTAGTTTCGTAGGCGGGCTGCCATTGGCTATAACACCAAACAACACGTGTCGGAGCTGGGGTTGCCACACCTTCCTCTAAGAACTTCATTACCCAGGACGTCTTTCCACATGCCGTAGGGCCGCTCACCGTCATCGTGTAGGGATGCTCTACTGCACTTGCTGGACCTATAGCGGGACTCGGTGGTGTCTCTTGGTTGTGTTTGCCTTGAATGTGCCTGATCATACTATCGCGACGAGAGAAGGTTCTCTGACAGAACGTACACGTACACGACATGTTGATCTGTCGACCAATACATAAGGACTGATGAGGGACTCCCGTGTGGCAGAGCTCCACAGGCTTTGAGCTCTGCCACACGGGAGTTCCCACCACCACCACCACCGGGCGTTGACGCCCGTCAACGCCCGGTGGTGGCGGTGGTGGTGGTGGTGTGTGTGTGTGTGTGTGTGTGGTAGTGTGTGGTGGTGGTGTCTGTACATATAAGAATGAGCATGTGTCCCTCATCAGTCCTTATGTATTGGTCGACAGATCAACATGTCGTGTACGTGTACGTTCTGTCAGAGAATCTTCTCTCGTCGCGATAGTATGATCAGGCACATTCAAGGCAAACACAACCAAGAGACACCACCGAGTCCCGCTATAGGTCCAGCAAGTGCAGTAGAGCATCCCTACACGATGACGGTGAGCGGCCCTACGGCATGTGGAAAGACGTCCTGGGTAATGAAGTTCTTAGAGGAAGGTGTGGCAACCCCAGCTCCGACACGTGTTGTTTGGTGTTATAGCCAATGGCAGCCCGCCTACGAAACTACGCGATTACAGAATGTGAGTTTCGTCCCAGGGATTCCTCATGACATAGACGAACCGTATTACTTTGACCCCGAGCAGACCAACGTGGTAGTGCTAGATGATCTGATGAGTGCGGCCAAGGACAATTCGAAAATCGCCGACCTATTCACCAAAGGGTCCCATCATCGCAATCTGTCCGTCATCTATTTGACCCAGAATCTCTTTCCTCAAGGGAAGGCGTCCAGAGATATTGCCTTGAACTGCCAATACTTTGTGTTGTTCTCCAACCCCATCGACAGAGCACAAATTCGTGTGTTTGGTAGTCGAATTTATCCTCAGAACATCGACCATTTCATGCAGGCGTTTCAAGAAGCGACAAGTCGTCCGTACGGCTACCTTTTCGTAGATTTAAAAGCCCATACCCCCGAAGATCGCCGGCTGACAACCCACCTGCTACCCGGCGAGGGATCACCACAGCCCCTACACCATCCACCGAGTCCACATTTGGTGAAGCAGCAACCCACCCCCGTACAGCGGGCCTTCTTCATATCACCAGTCCCGGAATATCACCCAACCGTGAAGGCCCAACCCGAGGTTGAAGAACATAATGTGAACTCGAGGCTATGGAAGGATTTGTTCAAAGAAAGTATGGACGCCGAGATGGGCGGGATGTTGGAGGCCACAGGAAACAAGTTTCAACGCAAAGGGTATTCGAAAGAGGAAGCTGCAATTTTAGCCCATAACAGATTGGCACCCAGACTACGACGGGCTTTACGTCAGCAGTATGTCGACTTACTGACCCATATGAAATTGTTGGATAAGGATCCAGTCCATATGGAAATTGAAAGAACAGCGTCGATGTTGAAAACCTCGGGCATGAACTGGAAAGCGGCGTATGTCAGAGCAATAGCACAAAAGAAACATTTGTTCGAACGCATCATTAAACGTCGTTAAAGCGTTAAGAAAGTGTGTTAAAGCGTTGAGACGAGCGTTAAGGCGTAACGACGGGCGTTGACGGGCGTCACTGCATTTCGATGAATTGATGTCAATTCCATGAAATCAGAGCTTCTGAGCTAATTCACCAGGGCGTTGAAGCGTTGAGCTAAGCGTTGATGACCGTTACTGTCTATAAAAGCGAGCGTATTCCCAAAACACGCACAGTCGACGTTCAACCGTCAACATGGCTTATACTTGTTCTGAGTGTGAACGCACGTTCACCAGACATTACGATATGATGCGACACCAGAAAAATATACATGGGATTGAAGACGCCGAGGAGCCCGTTGAGGCAGATACTGATACAGAGATTGATGAGAGTGCATCGACTGATACCGAATCCAAGATTGCTGACAGTATATCTACTGATATGGAGAGCTTGACCTCAGAGAGTCAGCCTACATCCCAGGAAAGTGAGGCAGAACCTACCTTCTGAGATCGTATTGTGACAGCAGCTATCAATACTCACGCTGAAGCGATCGAGGACGCCGGAGAGGATAATTTACAACAGACGTACACCCAAATGCGCTCCCGCATGAGGAAAACAGCCATGGCGATCTATGAACAGTATACCTTACTACCGCTTGAAATGAAAGGCGACCCCACGCACAGGTCCATCATGAAGACCAAGCGTCACTTGGAAGAGGCTATGGGGCTACCACCCACAGAGGCCCTGGAAAATGCGATCAGAATGCGCAAACAACTGTTTCAGGACATGCTGCCCGAAGAATACCCAGGCCTGTCCGACGATGATTAGAATAAACGGTTCAGAATGAACATGACCGAAGAAGGAACTCTCTGAAATGGCGACTTCTGATTGGACAAGAATACATCTAACGGACAGGAACGAATAGGACAGATGCAAATGGCGGTCTCTGATTGGACAAGAGTCTTTCTTGAATTGTAAACATACCCAACGCGGCTCCCCCAGCGTGGGTATGTTATGATGGAGGGGAAAATAAACTATATGAAAAAAAAACTTGTTGTTGTTGTTGTTCTCTCATGTGTCATCCTTGTTGTTGTTCTTTTCTCTCTCCGGTCTATATCATGGCGTCAAGGCGCTATGCTAGAGCGTTAAGGCGTAACTACGAGCGTTGACGGGCGTCACTGCATTTCCAATGAATTAATGACAATTCCATGAAAATCAGAGCTTTTGGGCTAATTCACCAGGGCGTTGAAGCGTTGAGCTTGACGTCACTGTCACAACCCACGTGACCTGCGCAGCAGAATGGAAACGACACCCTAGTCTAGCCCCCTCACCTAGGCTTCACATGGATACCTCACTCGACCCAATAGGCCCATGAGGGGCTCGGCTAGACCCCAAAAACGTCTATTTCCATACTACGGCCAGGCTGCGCATGCGCAGAATGACGATATTTCAACCCCACACCCACGCCATCAGAGGCTCCCTCACATAGGCTTCACATGGATACCTCACAAGACCCATTCGAACCGTGAATAGCCCATCTCTAACCCAAACACACCCAAATGTCTGCTTTCTATACTACGGCCAGGCTGCGCATGCGCAGACTATTGACAACGGACGAACCATTAGTGTAGTCAAGTGCTCCTCCACGAGAGCTTCAAAATAAGACCTCACTCGACCCCATTGGACCATTAGGGACTCACCTAGACTCCAACATGTCCACCCCGTATGGACCTATACACCCATAGCCATGCAGTATAGGCCTATGGGCCTACCCAGGCCTCGGTGACTTTTTTCAAAAATTTCACCGTTTTGCTCCGGGACACTTCCTATCGTGTTCTAAATGACGAGACGTGAAAAACAAATCCAAACAACCCTACCGCAAATGTATAGAAGTAGGTTTCCCAGGGGGACAAACATTGATCCTATACCCCCAGTATGGGACTATATGGGGCTATATCGTACTTTTTCAAAAATTTCACCGATTCACTCCGGGACACTTCCTATCATGTTTGTCTTGACGAGACTAAGAAAACGAGACCCCACAACCTATACCGCAAATGTCGAGAAGTAGGTTTCCCAGGATGGTCCTATACCCCCCATACCCCATATAGGCATTTTCACGTAATTTAGGATAAAGTCCGTGTTCTGTATCTTTTCAGGAAAATTTTTACATACACCCACCCTGGAACTAGGGGGAGATAACTCTATTGACAGGCGAGCCCCGTTAAGCCCGGCGACCTATATATCCCCCATACCCCATATAGGCATTTTCCCGGATTTTTCGATAAAGTCCGTTTTCCGTTTTTTTTTTTAGGAAAAATTTTACATGCACCCACCCCATTGCCTGAATGCCCCTTCACCTAGGCTTCACTTTGATACCTCATAGAACTCCATCGGCCCATTAGTGGCTCCCCTAGCTCCAAAACGGCTATTTTCATACCCTTGGGCCACCGCGCATGCGCAGAATGCCGCTATTTCAACCCCACACCCAGCCCATTAGATGCCCCTTCACCTAAGCTTCACTTTGATACCTCACTCGACCCCATCGGACCATTTTATCTAGGGACTACTTTTCCTTCGCGGAAGCTTTTTCCTGAGACCGAATCACCGCCAAAATCGCTGCCAGACCGCATCACCGCGGATGAATACATGGAACTATTTTTGACCTGGAAAAATTGGAACTCTCCTGTGCTGGAGGTAGCTTTTTGGTCAATTTGAAATACTCGCTTCTGATTGGACGAGAGCCGCCACGTGACCGCCACAAATTTTACCCGGGGGAACAAATAAGTAGGTCAATACTAAGGAATCGGTGTTTTATATACTACTCACCATATAGAGCCTCAAGAATTAACTGGAATGGAGTGAGGTAAATTGAAATACGCTGCTGGAGAAACTGGTGACGGTGTCGTGCCGGGACAAGTAAGTATAACTTACCGGTCCTGGTTGTCAGGATAGCACCGACGTCTGGTGTTTACCCTCAGTAATCCAAAACCCAAGAACCTCAAATACAGCCAAGCCAACTCTTATATAGTACATATATGCTCGATCCCGGGCTCTATAGTATAGTCACAGGCCGTACAAGCCAAAACCGGTTGACCTGGTTATTAGTTGTCCTTCATGACGAACTATGCGAAACCACTGAGCACTACACACTTCCCTGTTTTAAAAAAGGACGTTCTCGCAAAGTTTACATTAAAACTGACGAAGCCTTATAAAACACGGCAACACACCACACATACAGTTAATCAACCAAGAAACGTTAAAGGAACAAATATGGTTAAGATCTGCAGTGGAGACCAGACCAAACAGGATACAATTTGATAGTGCCAAAAGGGCGATATTCCGGTGTTTCGGTTGACAAACCTACCATTTCGCACGTTAACCCTACGCCTAACATAGATAGACGCCACAAACACAATAGAAGGTTAGCGGACACAGGGGGTTATTCTTCTGTCCCAGTGGCTACTCTGGGCTCCGGGTAGCTAAATAATATATAGCCCTCAAGAGTATGAGGGCTATAGGTCGGCCCCAGTCACCTCCAGCGAGGGTTTTAGATAATTTTATTACGAATCACCCACCTCTGAACCTGCCCTACAGCTTATCTCTATCCCCTCCTGAGCACTATTTTAAATTCTTGCGCACTATTGTGAAATAGTGACGCATATATCGCCGTCTGAATTTTCCAGTCGAAAACTTCAACTCTCTGTCCGCCATGTTGGTGACGTCACTGTATATGGTTAACATGGCGCGTTTAAAGTGGAAGTCGACTGGAAATTTCAGACGGCGATATATTCGTTACTATTTCACAAGAGTGCACAAGATTTTGAAATAGTGCGCAGGAGGGGATAGAGATTAGATATACGGCAGTTTCAGAGGTGGGTGATTCGTAATAAAATTATCTAAAACCCTCGCTGGAGGTGACTGGGGCCGACCTATAGCCCTCATACTCTTGAGGGCTATATATTATTTAGCTAGGCTCCGGGCAGACACAGAATCGCCAATATTAGTAGAAAGCGGGTTCACAAAGCTAAAAAATACTAAAATTCCAGCATAAGGCTAGATAGCCCAGGAATGGCTGTAGTCTCGAATGGCTCTGTAATCGACTCACAGCCAAGGTTCCTCCTATAGACAATACATCCCACACATTGAACTTTGAATGACGTTGTCCAATATCCTAACTGCACACAAAATAAAACGGCAGCGAATAGTAATAAACTATACCTCATTTTCCTCTACATTGATCCTTTTCGCCGCCTGTCAACTCTCAACACTTAATAATTCCTCGTTCTTGAGATATTATCTTTTAATCACGCCTTCACGGAGTTTTCTGACATATTTTGGTCTCGTATTTTGAATGTCTCCGTTAGCCACGCCCACGTACACGCGCATTCCTTGGACCGTCATCGACCTGACCTGAATAATTACGCATGCGCCACGGCTTGTTTTCAAAGAGACCGCCATCTCCGGCAAAGTCCGTGCAAGGGAAATTTACGTCACCGACAGTTGAATGGCAGTCAGCTGAATATTCAAATCCCTGAGAATGTTGAACAATTGATGATAACTTATGAATGAGGGAATACCGAGAGTTCTAACTTGGAGGGAAGTGACAAAAGACTACAAGGAGAATAACGAGGTACATTTTATTATCACCAGCTACTGTGTTCTTGTATGTGCAGCCGTTAAATCTTCCGAAACACAGGCGTTTCGGAGGCCAAAATTTCGTGGACGAAATGTGACTGGAAGGAACTACAGCTGTGTAGGGAAGAACAGCCACGCCCACCTACACAGCAAAGGTTCTATAGCTAAAGGCTAGATTACCCACTGAATATTTCGTGCGGATAGGCTTTGAAACAGAATATCTGAAGAATAGTTTCCCGGACACACCAAAGGTAGCGAATTTCCAAATCAAAGGAATCGTCTCCTTACAGTTGGTCATCATTCCGAAATAAGAGCGAGTAAAACAAGTCAATTGAAACATGAAAGTTAAAATACATGTACTAATCCCGCTCAACCGTAGACCGCGCGAGGTCAATTAAGCTATCACCTGCCACACACTTCTAAACCGTGGCACGTGTTTTACAGGGTGAAGCGATCATCGACTCTGCAATATCAATTTGGTGCAGCTCTACATGTAGGATAAGCAATAAAACAAATTGCTTGCTAGTAAAACCAATTAATAAATAGAAATCAGTCAACAGAATTAAGATACGAATTATTTACATCCGGCACGATTAAAGGGATATGTGTTCCAGCTTTGTCAACATAACATTAGGCCTACTCTGCACTACATCTCCAAATACAGATAAGGAGATTTTGACCTGTGGGGCCAAAAGTCAGACCGCCCGAGGAGTCGCAGGGCACACACAGGAAATACACAGGTGTAAATACGCCGAAAAGTAGTGCATTAAACTACCTAAATTTTGAACTGGAATGCTACCATTCCAACTTGCAACACCATTCTGCATTGCTATAAATGTACGACTATGAGGTTATGCCGTCAATCATACCACGACAAACACCATAATCCTCCGCCACACAAGAGACATGAACCCACATATCCTCATGTCAAGGCATCATAAAATCACGAGTCCACCTATCCACCAGGGAAGGTACACTACTATAAAATGTACACATTTGCACTTAAAACAGCCCACTTTTCCAAGATTCTGAAAAGTGCTCTACAAATTTATGATGCCACGCATACCCATAGCCCATCCTCTTTATCAGAGAGATGTGCTACCTTTCTCGTAAGGGAATGATTCATAATATTACACTCCCTTCCCTCAAGAAATACTGAAGGACCAAATTAAAAATCCAGCTGGTAAGCCAAGAATTTCGACGGGGCAGAGCTATACTCCGCCCTGTCCGATCACAAATATGAAATAAACCCTAACCATGAATGCCAACTGGGCGGAGCTAATCCCCGCCCTGCCAGACTATAAATACGAAATAAACCCTACCAATAACTAGGTGGGGGCAAAGCTATTACCCGCCCCCAAAACAAAACTAAAAAATAGATCCCGGAAACGGTTGAGCTATCACCCTCCGTTACCGGAATACTAGCTATTAATTTACGAATTCCCTAAATAGTACCTCACTCCTTTTCATATTCCTATCACAATCCCTAACAATTTAAGATATTGTATTTATAATCCCTAAAACCCTTTTCTACTTTTTTTCGGATGTATACACCCTAAAAAACCAACACTAAAATCACAACATTTTTTTGTATTTATAAACCCTAAAACCAACAATACAATCAAATCATCTGGTCAGCCAAATTAACCACAGACATCTGTCCGGTCATTTTTCATATGAATATCTACACTAGCAAATAAAGTCGAAACCGAGCTCTACGGGCCCAAGCGTATCTGCGGAAATTCAGCTTGTGCCGGAACACAAGGACATCTGAACATGCAGAAACGTTGGTTACCGGCGATGGACCAAACATTTTTTGAGGTCTCGGCGTGTCACGCCTAAAGTATGGTGGACTGGAATGCATCACATCCCTCACTTGTTCACTTGCCGAATCCATCTTAGCCGCCACGTGAACACTAAAATCCTCGAGAACAGAATGATTGGACGATGCATTTTGGCTCCATGGTTCACTTAAATCAGCCTGTTCCTTTACAACCGGAACTGAAATGTCAACATGATCTCTTAACCAGCCAACTTCAGTCCCGGAACTGGAAAGAGGAATTTGGTCAGAACTGAATACATTTTATTCCACTGACCCACTTCCGGAATTAACATTCAAAACAAAATCTTTCGAATTTTGGCCCTGTTTTCCAATACGGGTCGAGTTTTGGCCTCCACACTCAACCCCAACTAGTTTAAATTAGTTGTATTACCGACACCATCAGAGTGTACCCGGTTATCCGGCTCATTTGGGCTGTAGTAGTCTGGTCTGGTGGGACAGAATACATT
Organism: Hanleya hanleyi; assembly: GCA_036873755.1. Classification (NCBI taxonomy): domain Eukaryota; kingdom Metazoa; phylum Mollusca; class Polyplacophora; order Lepidopleurida; family Hanleyidae; genus Hanleya; species Hanleya hanleyi. The sequence goes on along the minus strand of JAVTVY010057205.1, from coordinate 10,550 downwards.
TCCAGGAGAATTAGTTCTAGAACTTTCGGGGAACCTAGATTGATTGGGGTAAACTAGCTGTTCTAGCCGTTCTAATTTAGCTAATAAAATTTCCTCAGTCACCCCTCCCCTTGAGATTAACTGCTGTTCAAGGAATTTATTACGTTCTTTTTCCCTAGCTAATTTTTTTGTAAGCATATCGATATGCTGTTTACGCTGAGCTATTTCAATCATTCGCTTTTCATACTCAATACTTTTCCTCTCAATAGCCTCAAGCCTTCTTACCATTCGCCTTAGCGATGGGGATGACGATTGGGACTGGCTCGAGTCCAAACCAGATAATGAGATATAAATCAAATGATCATGTTCTAAATTCTGAAAGAATTGCAAATCCAAATCAGTTTCAAAGCTAATCCTTTCCAAGGTAAATTGTGAAGGACTGTGCAAACGTAAGTTCAATATTGCGTCAATATGGTCTGCATTCAATCCCTCAATGGTGCTCAACTCTTCCGTACTAGCCGTACATAAATTCACTGGAGCCATTGCCATACCAAGATAGAGACTCGAGGTGGAATATAAAGGGTCGAGTAAATAGAACTCCCTGTTTCAAGATCAACTGTGATTTACATAACCACAGATGTTTGGTGATTGGGCCAGTTAAATACAGATGTTCAGGCTCCACTCCATCAGTTAACCATAACATAATTGGTTTTAAATCTGGATCGGAGAGCTGTTTCTCCCGGATGTCTCCAGCGACATACGGCAAGAACTCCATCCCAAGGGAATTTACCTCATCTGATTCTACTCCAGTCTCTGTGTCTAACACAGAGTCTGTGATCTCTACTGACTGAATTCCAAATCCTATATTCAGATCTTGCTCCTGCGGACAATCTACATTAGAATCTCCGAAGTCAGCATCGCCAATACCCATGTATCCAGCGATAGGCTGAAACTTGCAACTAGACCCTAACAGTGACCCAGAAAATGCCCCTCCAACCCTTGCCAAAGGGATCACATCATCAACATCAGCTTCAAACCGTTCCCACTGTTGATGGGTCCGCACACACCTGTCACAACCGCCACAAGGTAATTGCTCTGGCATACACCCTGCCTCATAACAATTACAGGATACCAGAGTATCTGGAATTCTAGACAAATCATCAGCATTGGCATGCTTGGCACCGGATCGATGAACTACCTGCATGTCAAATTGACTTAGCTCCTCAATCCACCTGGCGAGTTGGCCCTCTATATGTTTGAAACGGGTTAGCCAGACTAAACTATTATGGTCTGTGCGAACCATGAATCTTCTGCCTAACAAGTAATGGCGGAACAACCTGGTAAAAGTAACAACTGCAAGGAGTTCTTTCCGCGTGGTGCAATACCGTCGCTGAGCCGGTGTAAGGACATAGCTAGAATAAGAAATTGTACGTTCGATACCATCCTGCACCTGTGACAATTGTGCCCCGATGGCAACATCGGAGGCATCTGTATCCAAAATGAATACATCAGTTGGCGTAGGAAACGCCAACACAGGTGCCTGAGTCATAACGACTTTTAACTGTTCAAAAGCCTTTTGCTGTTCCTCTCTCCACTCAAACCGAGCCTTCGGGCCTGTGAGAGAATAAAGAGGACGAACAATCTCTGCGAAATGCGATACAAAATCTCTATGGTAATTCACGAATCCAAGAAAAGATTCTACATCCCTACGGCAAGTTGGAATAGTCCACTTCGTTACAGCAGAGATTTTATCCTCTGTGATTGAAACACCAGCCTTATTAACTTTCTTTCCCAGGAAGTTAGTTTCACGCCTAAACAAGGCACACTTTCGCGGCTTCAGTTTCAAGTGATGATCCCTAATACGTTGAAATACCACTCTAAGATTTCGAATCATAGTCCAAAAGCTATCACCCAGGACTACGATATCATCGATATAAGCTAGGACCTCTTTCCAAGTAAGCCCACGTAGCACGTGATTTATTGAGCGTTGGAACGTGGCAGGAGCGTTGCAAAGTCCGAATCCCATCCGTATATGCTCAAATAAACCAAATTTTGTGATAAACGCGGTTTTGTGGCGATCCTCCGGACTAATGGCGATCTGCCAATATCCGGCCGCTAAATCTAGACTACTGAAAAAGGCGGACCCACTTAAGGTATCTAAACATTCCTCAATAAGCGGGAAAGGATACGCATCTTTTACCGTTCTAAGATTTAGATCCCGATAATCCGATAATCTATTGCATACCTCAAACTACCGTCCTTCTTTCGTATTAATACCGGCGCCGCTGCCCAATCAGATGTTGACGGCTGAATAACTCCGGCATCACACATAGCCTGCAAATGTTTTTCCTCTTCCTGTTCAAACCCTAGGGGTGTGCGTCTCATTCTCTGTCTCACCGGTTTTGCATCTCCGGTATCAATTTTGTGTTCGATGTCTGTAAATTTTCCTAAATCTAAATCATGCTCCGCGAATACATCAGGAAAGTCGCATAATAGCTTTTTTAAAGCAGCGATCTCTTCCATGACGTGCAGAGATTTGCAACCATCCTCATATAAATCCACCAAATGTGGCGGAACCGTCAAAGCCTCAATTTCCTCAAGTGACAACTCTGCTTCCGGATGTAATAAATCATCCTCAAGGGAACTAACACTAGCCACTCGTACAGCACTGCCAAGCAGTGTGTTACTATGAAGTGTGACAAACCTATCAGACTCATTTCGCACACATAGTGGCACAGAGTTACCTCCCCTAACCAATACTTTGGGCATCAGCATTCCCTCAACTTCTCCTACAGGTTCCACTATAAGATCATCATCCGTTGGATTAAATATCCGTCCAGAGACTATCTTGAGACTATGGGGAGGTATCACAGTGGTAGTTTCCACACAAACTCTATGGACAGGGAAATGCTCTCCAGAAGAATGTCTGTTTTCTACAGCATGAACAATATCTTCCCCTATCTTCAACAGATTGCGATTAAGATCTATGACACACGCCTGAGTAAATAAGAAATCGAACCCCAATAACATATCATCTCTAATGGGGGCAACTACCAGATTCCCATAATAGACATTAGACCCTAATCTAATCCCTATATTACTCACCACTTTCCCCATTTGTGGACCGCCAGGGAAGGCTCCCCGCAGTTTCGTTTTCACAGAAGAGGGGTATAAATGGGAGACCTTAGCATACAGTTCCTCACTCATGACAGTTATCTCAGCTGCGGTATCTATAACCGCACGAGCTTCTTCTGCACCCACACTGAAGGGGACCACCATAGACCACCCATGTGATACATTGAGATTCATTTCTTTAATTTTCTCATCACAAGGCCCTGACTGAGTTTCCTCTCCACTAACACTAACGGAAGACTCTATAGCCCATCCGTTAAAAGAATTAGACTTAATTTCCCTAATTACCTTCCCATGAGGCCCGGCAAAGTCTATTAACCTGTCGGACCCCTGAATGTTAGATTCCCTAACTACATGTACCTTCCCATGAGGCCCGGCAAAGTCTATTAACCTGTCGGACCCCTGAATGTTAGATTCCGGAAAACCGCGAGTGGCTGGATCTATTAACCCGTCACCCCCATTACATCGGAATCCAACCTCGGGTGCTATTTCCCAACTTTTTTCCAGCAATCTAATATCACCATGTTTAACAGTTTGGCCATTTTCAATACGGGTTGAGTTATGGCCCAGAAACCCAACCCTTTCTAGTTTGATTTTGAATCAGCTGTCTCCCTATTGTCACGAGAAGCCTGTCTTTTTGGACAAAATTGTTGAAAATGCCCGTCCTCATGACAAAAACAACATTCTCTAGACCTAACTGGGCTAGGTGACCTGCTTCTATTATAACTACCTAACCTCCTTCCATCCCTCCCTGGAGAATAATTTTCCGGAAAACTATTTCTAGGACTCTCAGGAGCTCTGCGTTGATTGGAGTTCAATATGGATTTAGAAGATGGGAAAGACCGATTTCCTTCTGATGTTGCTTTCTCGGAACAGCCCAATTGTAATTTCCCCTGGGTCGTACCTCCCCCGTAAGAACCCAAACTAGAAAGTTTAGACAACAGGGCAGTAGTGAATTTATCAAAGGACTTTTCTAATGCTCTTTCAAGATTCGTCTGTTCTGGACTACTCTCTACAGCACAGATCTGAGCACCTAAATCAAAGGTCACCTGTCGAGTTGATGATCTAATTGATAACGATTTTTGATTCTGAATCGACGTCACATATTTCAGAGCTTTTCTCACCGTCTGAGGACGCTTCTCTAAAGCAAGGATAGCTGCGGACCTTTCCCTACAACCTCTCAAAAAATGATTCACAGCAAATTCCTGAACTACGTGTTCGGGTTCGGGTAGTCTAGGATAGGCATCCCGCGCCAAGGCAAGACACCTATCAGCGAATTCGTCTAAAGACTCCTGCCCTCGCTCTTCAGTAAACAACCTACGTCTAATAACTTCCGGCGGATCCTTTTTACCGAAACGTTGTTTCAATTCCCTAAACAAAAGAGAGTAATCGTCCCTAACCTGTCTAGGGCGATTTCTACAAGTCCACAGCCTTTCCACTGAGACACTCTCTCAGTCTACGGAGTTTGTTCCGAACCGACCACTTATAGCGTTTTGCCGCAGCCTTAAACTGAAATACGAATGTGGACCACTCACTAGAGTCCCCAGAAAAAGTGGGCAATTTAGGTGGATGAGGGCCATATTTTCTTTGCCGTGTTCTATAGTTCCCAGACCTACCCCTATCTGAAAGAATTGCAAATCCAAATCAATTTCAAAGCTAATCCTTTCCAAGGTAAATTGTGAAGGACTGTGCAAACGTAAGTTCAATATTGCGTCAATATGGTCTGCATTCAATCCCTCAATGGTGCTCAACTCTTCCCTACTAGCCGTACATAAATTCACTGGAGCCATTGCCATACCAAGATAGAGACTCGAGGTGGAATATAAAGGGTCGAGTAAATTAAATGCCAATACACCGACAAAATCCGTGTCGTCCGTATATGACCTTGAACCCTTTGCACGAATCAAATCTTCATTACTTGATGTTTAAATCCATGCAAACAATCACGTGTATGCGAAATTGTGTCAAAACGTGTGTTATGTCAGATGCATGTACGCAGTATATAAATGGAAACAGAACAGTCTGCAAAGTCGGAAATGCAAAAATGTCAATGCACTGTAACAATAACATGCACAATACCATGACATTATACATGCAAATCAGTATTGAATCCACGAATCAAAAATATTTTCCCGTAAAGAGGACATTATTGGACCTTGAAAGTATTCCATCAACATCCAGATCAGAAGGAAATAGCTGTATCAACAAATGCAAAAAATGCTAGACTGTACTTGTCCTTGATAAGTTTATGTTAATACCAAAAATGTTGGACAGTGGTTTTCCTTGGTGAGTTCATACTGGCGAACGTGAAAATACGATCAAGAAGTAAAATGGAACCAAGGAAGGAAAACCATGTGCATCCAATGACGAAACCGCTTGGTTTGTTGTAAGCTGTAGTTGGACAAAGAAAACAAAACAGAACAATGCAATTTGAATGTCCAGCCAAAGAGTGACCTAAATTGACTGAATGGACAGCGGTCAACCGAGTGTATCCAGTACCGTGAAAGGTGTATGGTCTCAAATACCGCGACACGAAATAAACGTGAATGTAGATTACAAAAGTTACATATAAATCACGTTCAGCTTACCTGGGTTGTATATTGAAATATGGCAAACAATATGGAATTTACAGGCAGAAAACCAAGAAGTTTCCAGAAGTAGAGAATATAATTTCACCAGACAACCAATAAAATTTCACTGGCAGAATTGCATTTATTTCAACAAACTATCACATTTATTCCCAAACCACGCTAACCTAACTTTTTTGAAGACCAGCCAAAATTACACGAAGCAGATGATGAGTCCGTGCAGGAATACCACGTGTCAGTTGGGAGATCAAAAGACGTGCAATTAATTTTGAAAAATACGAAATTCCCGGCAAAATGTCGTGAAACTATGCTATCAAAAGCTTACATTCTAACAACCTAATAAACAAAGAAAAATCACGCTGCGTAACCTGTAAGCCCACAGAGTGAATCGCACGGGGACGCCGCTGACAGAAACACGTGCCTGTCAGTCTTTCTCCCCGGGCGAACAAAATGCACTGATCTGAATAATTCTACGCAAATTTACACAACCAAATCCTCCTCCACTTACATGAACAGTTGGAAAAGGGCTATATCAACTGTCGCTCAACAGGAGAAGGAATGATTAATAGATTCAAAGATAATATAGCATGGAATGATCGACAAAATCTATTAACCAGCCGATTTCATTCCCTAGGCAAATCAATGCTTTACAAAATCTATTAACCAGCAAAGCATATACAAATTCCGCTAGTGTTGTACAGAGTCTATTAACCCGCAAAACACTCACGGATTCCTACGAATAAATATTTATTCATGCTATACGACCAAACAAACTGTACCGAATCAAAATAAGAATAGCCTGCAAGGAAATCCTGCTACAAAGATTCGCAAGAATTTCAACCAATACAAGCAAATATATCTGCACGGGAAAAGGTCACAGTGAAACACCACGTGGACATATAATTTTGAATTTTAAAACGATAAATTTCCCGACAAATAGTCGGAAAAGGGGTCCCTTGGGTTCTTGGATAATTTTCGCCGCTATCGCCCGGCAAAGTCTATTAACCTGTCGAGCGATACAAACGCGAAAACAATAGAGGATAAATTATTTCACCGTCGAACCCACCATCTCTCACCGACACGTGAAAAATGGCGTAAATTTCGACGGTGATTATTTCAACACGAAACAACAGGCCCCCGAATTTCTTCAAAACACCAATGTCGTGCCGGGACAAGTAAGTATAACTTACCGGTCCTGGTGGTCAGGATAGCACCGACCTCTGGTGTGTACCCTCAGTAATCCAAAACCCAAGAACCTCGAATAGAGCCAAGCCAACTCTTATAGTACATATATCCTCGATCCCGGGCTCTATAGAACAGCCACAGGTCGTACAAGCTAAAACCGGTCGACCTGGTTATTAGTTGTCCTTCATGACAAACCATGCTAAAACTCTGAGCACTACACAGCAGACGTTATAAATTTAGTTGACCTAGATTATGCATTGAAGATCAACCATTGAAACGCGGAAAACAACGAATTACGTCAATTATACAGTATTTTCGCCTGCATGTTGTCTGATCGTACTATTTTTGTTTATCTGATGATGCTAAACAATAATGATCTTGTGAACTTTGGGATAGGCCTAGGTCATAAATTTTCTGAAGATGTACCATTTTGCGAGGACAGGACCGGATCGAGATTGAGGTGGAACCCGACTACAGAAGCAAGGCCCACTGCAATGCATTGCAATGGGGAACCCCGTTATTTCAATTGTGTCCAAAGAAAAGATTCAAGATTTCGTCGGGAACCATGACGATCCCTATTGGAAATACTATGAGTCGTGGGTTCCCCATATGACAATTATTTGGCGGGAGATTTCACGTTGCGCTCCTAGACCTCCGTCTGATCGACGGAGGTAAAAAATGGTAATGCTGTTATTGGCTCCGGGAATGGAACACCCTCATTACCTACGTCATGAGTATACATGATGCTTATCAAGATTAATAGACAAGTTCCAGTAGCCTGTTTTTATAAACCCGAGGAAGGAGAATGGCGAATGCCCAGTATGTACAAAAAATAAACATGAAAAAATACTGATAGTGCAAAAATAACAAAATAAAATATACAGATGACAGCATACTGCTGTAACAGGTGTGATGTGTGACAACATTGAAGTTACACACATAAAGTAGAGGCAAGTTAACGTGGATTCACTCCTGGTACTATATCTCTCGTTTCAGTTCGACATCGAAATTAATGGGCCCAGGTAAATTCAGTTGAATAGTATAGGAGAGGCAAAATTGGAGGAAGAAACGGACAATATAGTAAAAGGTAATTATATAACGGAAGAAAATCCTTTGTCGTCATAAATTACATATTTACAACATATGCAACACAGTCCCATAGGCAAAAAATGAATAATAGAGTACATACATTCGTACGTGTATATACGCATACATACATCTGCACATACATACATATATACATATATACATAAAATACATACACATGCACACATACACATACATGCATACATACACACACACGGACAAAGATATATACATACATTATAGCATATACAGTATTCACTTTTATACAGATACAGAACTCAAGCACTTGTCAGTTTATGTTTTGTCAATGACTAGAGTAACAGTAGATAACTGTAAGTTTCAAGACTATAAAACACCCGTGTTTAACTGCGTAAAAGCAATGTGTTCGTATTGAAACAGCCCCGGATAAGGTACACGTTGAACCATACTAATGTGACAGTAGTGTATATTTCACCGTGGCTGTTATAATACATGGTTATTCTTCACTTAACTCTACGTGAACTTCACTCACTTGCGATAGATTGCAGACAAGGCTATTCATTAAGAGAAATAGTACATGCAACACGATCCCTATTCAAATAGAGTTTGTAACTATAATACAGTTACGCATCGCGTGAGGACACATACCAAGATAAATACACGCTGAGTCATAGTATTGTGGCCAGTTATCGTACGAATGACTGTGTATATGTTCAATTCCCGTTTGAGGTTAGAAATGTAGTTTACACAGAAAAATACATTTCACTGCAACTATTATAATACATATATTGTTATTCTACACTTAACCCCGCGTGAAATTCACTCACTTGCGGTCGATTGCAGAAAAGACTATTCATTAATATAAATAGTAGTACATGCAGCACGATCTCAATTCTAATAGAGTCTAATCTCTATTGTATTACGAAATACGGCTCTCGCGTGGCAGACACATGCTTGGGGAGAAAATGTTCAAGATGCAGGGGTACTGCTGGAAACTTGTACTGATCATAGAGTGAATAAGACCGAGTTATCCCTCTAAGTCATACAATCAACACCTGTGCTGAAAAATTTGAATTGTGTCGAACGAGGTTTACTAATTCAAAAGAGGGCATACAGCAAATTCTAGTATTTTCCTGCTCTCAAAGCGAAAATTGAATAAAGAATAATTAGAGTAACGATTTTGTTATTTGTTCTCATTGCTGTGCCGTCAATCGGGAATTGTGAGGTAGTTGACAGCTACAGAAAATGCTTGGTACCCCTGCCCCTTAAAACGCAAAGCATGGTAAGGTTCCGCGGTCATCTATGAAAGACATTTGAACTATACATTTTAAGTTTGTCAGAATTCAGAGAAGAAATCTCCAGCATAAAGTAGTAGGAGAACAGTAATCCGATTGACAGATCGCATTAACATTTCTGAATTGAGCGGTTTCATTTACTATAGTGGTTATTTGACACTTCAGGTGAAGCAAAATACAAATGAAATAACTTATGAACTTGGAGCAACTCAAAGGCAATAAACAAATATACAGACTTATATATAGACTTTTTGTCGAAACTCACTTTTTGTTTTGTTTTGTACAGTTCTTAGAATACAATGTTCTGTTACAGTTCTTGACATTACTCACGCTCGCTCACCACCTGGCACCTGTCGAAGCTGAGATGGCCTTCTCACAGTCTGTATTTTCCGGTTGTCTCTCTTTTTGCCGAGGATGTTTTCCAGTGTCTCCCCAATGCTCCATCTTTTAACTTCATCGTTTTTTGTCTTCATGAAGATCTTTCCATCCACAGACCACATTGATACCTCATACCACTCCATCGGCCCATTAGGGGCTCCCCTAGATCCCAAAACGTCTATTTCCATACCCTTTTCCCACAATTCCCTGTCTGCGCATGCGCAGAATGGTGACAACGCCCGAGCCGCTAGTCCAGTCAGATGCCCCCTCACATAGGCTTCACATTGATACTTCAAACGACTCCATCGAACCATGAGTGGCCCACCTAGACCCCAAAACGTCTATTTCTATACCCTTTGTCCACCGCGCATGCGCAGAATGACGATATTTCAACCCCACACCCAGCCCATCAGATGCCCCTTCACGAATGCTTCACTTTGATACCTCACTCTTTGAATTCTGGGGACTACTTTTTCTCCGCGGAAGCTTTTTCCCGCGACCGCATCACCGCCAGACATGACCGCATCACCGCGGAGGAATACAAAGGTCACGTGACCTTGTATCAGAGTTCAAGAGAATAAGCCGCTGCCACATTGGTCAAGTTTTTTTACCAAATTCAAGATGGCGGCCAAACTCTGGCAGAGGTCACTTTCCAATCTCCAGCGCCAACGCCTCAAGTTTAAGTGCAAAGAGGTCAATCGAACCTTTTTTCACGCTTATACTACTACTTATGTTTTCCCCAATAATTTTCCCCGCTATGATTATAATTGTGAGTAGAATACTTCAAAATGTGTGCCGTTAAGATCATTTCTAAATGGTCGTAGTAAAATCCGTGTATATTCCACAATATTTTGCTAGCCACTTTAAGAGTGGTCTAGATATCTTCCTAATAAACTTATCTCTTCTTTCTGACTCATCCTTAGGTGTT